>JACBKR010005684.1:0-16909 GCA_014218235.1 Colocasia esculenta | reverse complement strand
TGTCCAGGCAGTGTCTATTGTCTGTGTATAGCTGGGTTTCTGTGATGCCTGATTTACCACAGGCTTTCCGGTTCCGCTGTGTAGCCTAGACTGACGACCGTGTTGTTTCTTTCATGTTCCGCACTTGGACTCTATTTATGAATGACTTTACTGCTTTATTTATTTATTGCACTTAGTACTATTCTGCTCACCACAAGAAAAAGTGTGATTACCGATGGAAATTTTCGACGGAAATATATCCGTCAGAATTCCAACGGCTATTCCGACGGCTAATCTTTAGTCAGAATCAGAAACTTCGACGGACATATTTCCGTCGGAAATATCCGTCGGTATTATAATTTTACCGACAGATATTCCAACAGAAATAAGTCCGTCAGAAGTTCTGTCAGTACACCCGCCTTTTCCCTCCTGCCATCCTCACGAAACCCACCCTCTCCCTCCCTCTCTCTCTCTCTCCTCTCTCTCTCTCTCTCTCTCTCCTCTCTCTCTCTCTCTCTCTCTCTCTCTCTCCTCTCTCTCTCTCTCTCTCTCTCTCTCCTCTCTCTCTCTCTCTCTCTCATCTCGCTCTCTCTCTCTCTCTTCTCTCCTCTCTCTCTCTCTAGTATCTCCTCTCGCCGCTCGACGCCGCACCGCTCGCGTCGCTCGCCGCCTGTCGTGCCACTACCATCCGCCCCGACCGGGCTCCGCCGCCGCCGCCGTGCTCCGCCACCGGTGCCACCTACCGCCGGTATGTACATCCGCCCCCCCCCCCCCCTCCCACCCCACCACTGGCGACCCCCCCCCCCCCCTCCCTTACCACTCCCGCCACCGGCGACCCCCCCCCCTTCCCCCAATAGGTGACCCACCCCCTGTCGGCCCTACCTCCCGTCCCAGCGCCCCCTCCCCTATCGCCCCCCTCCCCCTCCCTTCCCCAACCGGCGACCCCCCCTTCCCCTAACTAGCGAATCCCCCCTGTCGGCCCCCCCCTCCCGTCCCAGCCCCCCCTGTCACCCCCCCTCCCTCCATTCCCAACCCTGCCACCGCCCTCCCCATCCTGGCACCGCTCCCTGTCGGCCCCCCTCCCCCTCCGTCCCACCCCCCCTCCCCTGTCACCCCCTCCCCACCCAGCCCCCCTCCCCTTCCCAATCTCCCACCCAGCCCCCCTCAACCCCTCATGTTAGCCACCCTCCCCTTCTCAACCTCCCACCTGCCCCCCTCCCCTCCCAATCTCCACCCGGCCCCCCTCCCCTCATGTCAGCCGCCTCCCCTTCCCAACCTCCCACCTGGCCCCCTCCACCTCCTGTCAGCCCCCTCCCCTTCCGAACCTCCCACCCCGGCCCCCCTCCCTCCTGCCAATTTATAATCATATATTTTTGTCATTTTTTATCATCTCAATTGAATAGTGTGATATTTATATGGTCATTTAATGTGCACGAGATACTACACAATTCTAAATCATGTATTTTTTATATATTCTTATCGTCTCCGTAGGTCAATATGTTGTTTATATATTTATTATATGGGTTATCATTATAAATATCAAATTTGAATTAAAACTATCTAAAAAAATCATATTACACATATAATTTTTTTTTAAAAAAATGTTGCAACTGTACCATATTTATGTGGTATGAATAATATGAATGATTCGGATTGTACCGTATCAATAAAACTTGATGTGACTGAATTGCACGGCACGGAAATCTTAATTAGGTAAGCCGACGGAATTTTTCGACGGAAATATGTCCGTTGGAAAAGCCGTCGGTGTATCTGACAGTGATATTTTACTGAATGTCTGTTCATTAGTCTGAGTACAGATCAGAGGAATTAGACCTAGAATAATGGGAAAATCCACTTGTTAGATCTCAGACTGTGGAGACTCGCGAGTCCATAACTAATTTTTGGTTATCTCAGAGATTTGCCGTAGGCTGATCCAGTCTGGATTGGGATTGGATTGGCCGATCCAATTGATCTACCAGAATCATGAAGATGGATGACGCACCTAACTCTGGAAATAAAATAGCATGTTGGGACTTTTGGCGAAAACCAATTAGAACGCATGATTATAGGCCTTTGCACACAATCGTGATTCTCCATATAGAATGCCAATTCTGCTTGACTTCGCGACCCACTATGTGGATGCCAATTCTTCTTAAATTGGTGACACACACTATGGACGCCAATGATATGACTATGTCTCTCTATCACCATGACATTATGCTTGATCATGTCATCATAGTTCAGTTTATTGTTAAAATGACAATGTGAATTTGAATGAAAATGTCTTGGTGATAATGTTGTACTTATAATCATGCTTAGCCTTTAATTACCTGCTTGTTCTACTTTATACATGAAAAAGTATGTTGCATCCATCCTGATAAACTTGTCTTATTTAGCTACTTTCTTGATTTTTGACCTTGACTTATTTAGTATTTTTGCTTTTGTCGAGATTGACTTACTAAAATTATATGTATGCATAGTTAGGAGAGTTTTCCTTATGGCTTCGTCGGTTAAAAGGGCGCAACTCTTTCATTCTGTTAGCAAAAATCCTGTGAACGAATTGCTTCTTTTAGGTACACTTACACGCTTGTTATCAATTTTTTTCCAATTAGTGATGAGAGTTCGCGATTGGAAATTAGACTCAAAGAAGAACAAATGTCCAACGTATCAAAGTACGTGTTTGTTTGAACGAAAAATATAACCGATAGATATTCGAAGATTGCATGATGGTTACTTTTGGTGAAAGAGAAGATGAAGAAAATCATAAAGATTATTGAAAGAAGAAAGACAAAGTTTAGAAAACAAAAGTGGATTATCTGTTATTGTTCAAGATGAAAAAGGAGTGTGATATTCTGTAATCTTACGACGTAGTTGGTGTGGTAGTATGTACATGTTTAGTGGAAAAGACTGGCCAAAATTTGTGGAAAATAAATGTGTCAAAGAACTTGACATTCTGATAGTTATGTCTTCTCATTATGTACGAACAGATGTATTTGGCAAACTATATTTTGGGATATCAGTGGTTAGTTCAAAACCTAGGAAATCTAATGAGAAGCTGGTGAATAAAGAGCCGATCAAGTGGTGGTGGCCTAATATGAAGACATCACAGTTTGTGTTCTTTTTAATGTTCAATACCATTAAGTATTTATATCGTGCTCAATTTATTTAATATTCATGTATGCTTACTCTTCATTTATCTTTACGTCAACGGTTTGTTTCACCCATTAGCCCTGTGACTCTCCATATAACGTATGTATCATATGTATGGTACTTGAATGATATGAGGGTGTGTTGGATTTTAACTCTTGACATGACATTTAATCTATGTAGGAAAAATGTCTTATGAGAATCGGTGATGGATGTACCGTGGAATAGTGAATGGAGTTATGACAGAGGAGTTTAAAGATGGAGTTGACAGTTTTATTCTGTTTGTATTGAGTAATTCATCAATAGCAGTTGATCCGATGGGTACATCCGATGTCTGTGTTCGGCTTGTAAGAACAGAAAGTGGATATCCACATGGGATGTGCAGCATCATTTGTATACGAGAGGATTTGTTGCCCATTATGAGTTATGGTCGTCTCATGGTGAGTTGAATATTCAGTCGTCTGCACCAGCTAATTACTTTGCCCCACAAGTACGTACGTAGACATGGTTGTCAATGCTACTGGTCCGGAGTTCAATATTCATGAAGATCAAACAAATGAAGAAGTGCGAATGATACAGCTCAAAGATTTTATCAGTTACTTCAAGATGCTAATGAGCCATTATGGGATGGTTGTGAGAAGCATACACGGTTGTCTGCAGTGTCGCAGCTACTGAATTTGAAATCTGAATTTCATATGAGCGAGAGTTGTTTTGATCGGCTTCTCTTACTCGTCAAGAGTATGCTTCCACAATCAGAGAGGTTACCTGCTGATTTTTACCGTGCGAAGAAGATGGTGAATGATCTGGGGCTTGGTTTTATGAAAATTGATGCATGTCTGAATCACTGTATGTTGTACTACAAAGATGATGCAGATAAGACATCATGTTGTATTTGTAAGCATGATAGATTCAAGCCTAAGAGAGGGGACAAGTCAAAGCAGAAGGATGTTCCGTATAAGTCATTGCGGTACTTTCCGATCACACCTAGATGCAGCGGTTTATCATGTCCCCGAAGATAGCTGGACACATGACTTGGCATGCGAAAAGAGTCCGTCGTTACGATCTTGAAATGAGTCATCCTGCCGATGGTGAAGCTTGGGCTCATTTTAGCTGTACTCATCCTTACTTCTCAAGGGATCCACGCAATGTGCGGCTGGGTTTATGCACAGACGGTTTGAATCCATTCGGAGGCTCGGTGGCATCTTACTCATGTTGGCCAGTATTTCTAACACAGTATAACCTTTCGCCAGGCATGTGCATGAAGCGTGAGAATCTGTTCCTTTCATTGCTGATTCTGGGTCCAAACAGTCCAGGAAAAAATATAGGCATATATCTCAGACCGTTGATTGATGAAGTCTCTATTTTCGACGGATTGCCGTCGGATTTCGACGGATTGTGTCCGTCGGAAATCCCGCAATTTCTTGTAGTGGCTGTTAGAACTAGTGGGAGATTGGTAGTCCCTACTGGGCTTCTTGGTGAAGCTTACTCCTTGTTTTGTAGGTGAGACTTCACAGTAGCTCCGTCCGTGGCAGACTAAGGAGATGGGCCCGCAGTAGTCGGCGTCCCTAGTGAGCAGTGTTTTCCCCATCAGTTGTACTTCACCCTCGGGGTATGCCCCTAAGGGACCTATCTTTCCCTTTTTATATTTAGCACTTGTACTTTATTTACTTTGCGACTGTACTAGACGTTATCTAGTGTTGGACACTTTTCGTTCACTTGTGGTGCATTTAGTAGGTTGTTGTTATTATCTCTATTACATATCTTGTTAGACCGATCCGTTAGCCCTTCCTGGTCTCCGGATCCGTGGGCGACGGTCCCGATGTTCAGATTCTTGGTGGGAGCCGAGGGTTCGGGCGTCCGGGTCGTTACAATCTGTCTCATGTTATTAGTCACGAGCCAATGGAGATTCAACCAGACTTGTCGTATGTAGAGCAACCTATAGCTATTCTTGACTAGAAGGTTTAGCACCTCAGCAACAAGAGTATGCGTCTGTAAAGGTGCTATGGCAAAATTTCTCGAGAGAGGAGGCTATAGGGAGCTTGAGGATGCTATGATGAAGAAGTATCCCCAATTGTTTGGTTTTCATTCTAACTTCGAGGATGAAGTTTCATTTAGGGGGAGTGGGTGTAAGGCCCTCGAACTTTATTCTCATTATTCGGATCTTGTCATATTATATTTATTTACTTTTGTGTATATTGTTTATGTGCATATGTATATTGTATATATTGTTTATTTCTGTACATATTCTTATTGAAAATTGTGTATATGGTGTTAAACATGTTGTACATGTTGTTTAAATAACATGGTGTATAAGTATGTAAAATTTAAGGTGAATGCATGTTTATCTGATGTTTTGTGTTCTGGCCGAAATGCAAGTCAACATCCCTTGTCATTGAGGGCAGGCCGATGGCAACTACAGTGCCATTGACTCTAAGTTGACGTCCAGATCGATGGCCGTTTAATTCCTACTAACGACAGCAATGTGGCCATCTACTTTTAAGTTTCTGTTGAAATTTTAGATCGGGAAACGACTGCATTGTCCCCAGTTTCAGATTAGGAAACTACCCTCCAACGGTAGGATCCCAACCTTAATGCGTACCCTGACCCCTTAGCCTATAAAATACTTAGTTTTGGACGAGATTAGGTTCTTTTGGCTTTGGGGAAAACCTAGGGTTTTTTTTTTAGAATACCTGATTTTGGCAAGGCTCGATCTGGCGATTTTGTGCATCTTCCTGCGACCTTCATCGACTGAAAGAGGCTCTGATCATTGAGGAAGCTTCCCCGACTCTGGTGTGCAACATACACAACACAAAGAAAGATCTGGGAGGATTTTGTGTTCTTCTTGGCTTGGACGAGGAGAGCTTCTTCGGCAAATTAATCCCATTAGCCAATTTTTCATAGGCAAGTGATCTAGGGATTTCATTCCTATACATGTCCCTTAGGTCTCAGGTTTTTATTGGATTTTTCCTCATGTCCTAGAACCCCCAGTTTGTCAAGTTATGCACGTTCAGTCTGCACTTCTGCAGACAGGAACTTGACGGCAAGCTTGCTGCTGTTAGGATCTAGAGTTGGCGGCAACATCGTGTGTTGTTAACCCCAGTTGGTGGCAACCCCTGTGCCGCCAAGTTCTTCAAGTTTTACATAATGGCTGTTTTGATCTCTGTGGTGTGTTTGTCGGATTTCTGGGTATATGTGCATGGTATAAAAATTATATGTGGTCAAGTACAGACAGTAGGTCATCTCATGAGGGTAAGTTCGAAATTTTGTAGATAGTTTCATTTATTAAAATTTCTGTAATTGGACAATGAGCATGACTTGACCATGATAAATCCTGAATAATTAGACATGTTGCATATTAGGGTTTCATAAATTTTCAATGATCATATGATGATTGTTTTCAGGGTTAAGAACTATTAGAACCGACTGTACTGATGTGAATCATGTTTTAATGAATTTCCTGATAAATATGCATGAGATCTGTCTTAATTGTAAAAATTAGTTTACTATTTTGAAAAAATCTAAAAATCTAGGTATGTGATGTATAACCTGTACGAAGCCTGTGATAAAATTTCATGCTGTGTTGACATTAGTAGGCACTGTGATCCATTTAACAAATGCAATTGACCATATTAATCATGTTAATTCTAATTGTGTGGAATTCAGTGATTAGCAGCATGATTAGGATTATGTTATGAGTTAATTATCAGTATTGTGAAACATAAGTACCATATTCTGTAAACTGATGTATGTGTGATTATTCAAAAGTACTTGTAAATGTGTTAAACAGTGCATGTGAACAATGTGATAAAATGTGATAAGGTATTTAAGGTGAAATTGTGCCGAAATGACACTGCTACCATAGAGGGCTGTGGATCCGTACTGTAGTAAAGTGTCTATGGGTAGGCTCATATGTTGTGATATCCTATGGGCATTAGGATGAAATCCTGGAGGTGGACAAGTACCACTGGTTAGGGTGGAGAGGGCTTCTCCCGGTTCTGCACAGTTAACCAAGATTCGTCACTGTGTTGCCTAGGTGACGGGTATGTGTATGTGATGTGTGTCCTTCTTATGGTGGTTTGGACTATATGTCACGGCAACTAAGTGAATGTGAACATGTAAATTGTGCAAATGTCAACTATGTGCATGTGATGGTGTAATGTGAAAGTGTTAACATGTCAAAATGTGATACCATGTGTAATTGTGTTTTATTTATACCAAAATAGCAATCTAAATGTACGGATAAATGTTATATTTACGTGAGGAAAGGATTAGATATCATGCTAGGTATATTATTTACCATGTACATAGTTCCATGCTCTAAATGTGTATAATTGTGAAGTGAATTGAATAAGATTTGAAACTTTGAATCAGGTTGGATATAATGTGTAGAAAGCATGCTATAGGTTTTAATGTTTAATTGTTTAAGTGATACAAAGCATGTACCATGTTTTCCCTAAATGTTTAAAAGACTAGCATGTGTATGTGTACGTGTAAGGGTGTATTCTTTAGATTGCTTGCTGAGTCTTTTAGAAGACTCATACTTGCTTTGGCGTACAGGTGAGACATGTGTCCACATTCTTGAGGAGGACATAGCTAAGAGCGACTCCGAGCGTGAGGAGTAGCTCTACTTGTGGACTTGCTACATATTTGCTTTTCTTTCATTAGTATGTAAACAATGCAATTGCTCATTTCATATGGACAATGTATTTCTTCGAGCATGAAGTAATGTGGACATTATTTTTCTTATGGCTATATAGACTTGGATTTTGTGAAAATGATGGAATGAGAATATTATTTATTTTCGCTGTTCTCTTTTGCCATTTGTGTACATCTCAATCTAGTGCTTAATGTTGGGTGAATGTCCCACTGTGACGGCGTTCTTGTTCCAACGTGGATTGGTATAATCATACCGATGGTCGTTACAATGAAGATATGGAACTAAGGAAAAATTTGACTTATGTTGAGAAACCAATCAAGATCTTGGATTAGAAAATACAACAATTGAGGAACCGAGCCATACTTATGGTAAAGGTCTAATGGAGCCTGTAAGGAGTAGAATAAGCTACATGGGAAACTGAAGAAAGAATGAAGAAGAGTAACCCAGAACTATTCCCAGTATTATGAAACTATCACTTGATTCATTATGAATTTGCAGAGAAAATTCTTTTAAGTGGGAGAGGGTGTAATAACCTAGGTTGGATTAAATATGCATGGGATACACACATACACAAGTGCTTTATAAGCATAAGAACAATCGATGTTGCTTAAAGGCAATCGATATTATAGAGACAATCAATGTGTAAGACAATCGATATGCATAACAACAATCGATGTTTAATGACCAATCGATGTTGGTCAGTAATCGATGTTAATGACCAATCGATGTTGGTCAACAATGATGTTTAATGACCAATCGATGTTGGTCAGTAATCGATGTTTAATGAGCAATCAATGTGGCCAACAATCGATGATTACGTCGCCAGTCGAAGTGGACTTCGTGTAACGCCCCTCTTAGACCTAGTACAGTTATTCCAACTCACATTGGATCTAATAGAGGTATTACAGTGGAACATCTCCAACAATAGACGCTCTTTCCAAATCTTACCACACCCCAGGTTGACCAAACCTAAAGAAAAACATGGTCTCTAACTTCAAAAGCCAAGTTTTTCCTCCTCGTATCCGCATAACTCTTCTGACGATCTTGAGCTGCATTTAATCTCTACACAATAAACTGGATCTTCGTTGAGGTTTCTTGCACCACTTCTGGTCCAACCAGATGCCGATCTCCTACTTCCTCCCAACACAACGGGGATCTACAAGGTCTCCCGTACAAAGCCTCAAATGGTGCCATACCTATACTCAAATGGAAACTATTGTTATATGCAAATTCCACAAGATCTAGGTGGCGTTCTCAATCTCCTCTCCAGTCCAGAACACAATCCCAAAGCATATCCTCCAACCACTGAATAGTCCTCTCAGACTGTCCATCCGTTTGTGGATGAAATGTCGAACTTAACTTCAATTGACTGCCAAAAGCTTGCTGCAAACTCTGCCAAAATCTAGAAGTAAATCTTGGATCACGATCTGAGATAATCAACTTTGGAATCCCATGCAGCTTCACAATGCCATCAATATACAATCTAGCCAAGCTCTCAATGGACTGCTTCTTCTTCATAGCAAGGAAATGAGCACTCTTCGAGAATCTATCCACAATCACCCATATGGAATCATTTCCTCTAGCTGATCTAGGCAATCCAGTCACAAAGTCCATGGTCACTTGTTCCCACTTCCACTGAGGAATATCCAGCTTCTGCATCAAACTTGAAGGTTTCTGACGTTCTGCTTTCACCTGTTGACATATCAAACATTTTACCACAACATCCGCAACATCCCGCTTCATGCCAAACCACCAGATTGAACGCTTCAGATATTTATACATCTTTCCACTGCCTGGGTGAATAGAGAACTGCGATCTATGTGCTTCCGCCAAAATCTCCTTCCGCAGATCTGCATCATTAGGGACACACACACTATGATTCAGACGAATCACACCATCTTCATCTCTAACAATGCCAGCCTTTCCAACCAACTCCTGTAATATTGGGTCATCTTTTTGCAAAGCAATAATCCTATCATGAACAGAAGATCTAAGGGTCAACTGAGCTATGAACATGCTGCACAATTGCGATTCCAAAACAGCCAATGATCCTGAAGCATCTTCCAACATCTTCCATTCTAGCCGCATCATTTGCCTTTTCCTGCTCAATGCATCAGCTACAACATTAGCTTTCCCTGGGTGGTAAGAAAGCTCAAAATCATAATCCTTTAGGAATTCAATCCACCTCCGCTGCCTCAGATTCAACTCCTTTTGGGAGAATAGATATTTGAGACTCTTATGGTCTGAGAAAAGCTCAAATCTGACTCCATACAGATAGTGCCTCCAGATCTTCAAAGAAAAGACCACCGCCGCCAGTTCTAAGTCATGAGTCGGGTAATTGCGCTCATGCTCCTTGAGTTCCCTAGATGCATATGCCACAACTCTACCTCCCGCATAAGAACACAGCCAAGCCTAATCTTTGAAGCATCCGTGTAGATAGAGAAAGAATCCACACCATTGGGCAAAACAAGCACTGGCGCTGAGGTCAACCGAGTCTTCAATTCTTGGAAACTCCTTTGACAATCCTCTGACCATTCAAACTTAACTCCTTTTCTAGTAAGCCTCGTCAAGGTAGACGCAATAGAAGAGAAACCCTCAATAAATCTTCTATAATAGCCAGCCAAGCAAGGAAACTCCTGATGTCAGCAGATGATCTCACTCTCTCCCAGTCAAGGACACCTTCCACCTTAGCTGGATCCACATAACACCATCTCCAAAAATAACATGCCCCAAGAAATGGACTTCCTTCATCCAGAAGTTGCACTTACTGAATTTAGCATACATCTTGTGCTCCCTTAGGATTTCCAGCACAATCCTCAAATACTCTCTATGAGTCTCCTCATCAGGTGAGTAGATTAGCACATCATCAATGAATACCACTAAAAAAGAATCACGATGCTGCCGAAATACCCTGTTCATCAAGTCCATAAAAACTGCTAGAGCATTGGTCAAACCAAAAGGCAAGACTAAGAACTCATAATGACAATATCTCGTCATAAAAGCCATCTTAGCAGAATCCTCCGACTTCATTCAGAGTTCATGATAACCAGAATGAAGATCAATCTTAGAAAACACTGAAGCTCCACGCAACTAGTCAAACAAATCATTAATATGAGATAAAGGATACTTGTTCTTGATAGCACCTGGTTGAGCTTGCGATAGTCAATACACAGCCTCATCGAACCGTCCTTCTTTTTCACAAAAAGTATAGGTCCTCCCCAAGGTGATACACTCGGCCAGATAAAACCCTTATCGAGCAATTCCTGCAGTTGCTTCCACAATTCAGCCAATTCCGCTGGAGCCATACGATAAGGAGTAATAGAAATAGGTGCTATGCCAGGAACTAACTGAATGCCAAACTCGATCACCCTTGCAGCGGGCAAACCAGACAAATCCTCGGGAATGACTGCTGAAATCTTGGACAATATCAATATCTTCCACCGACAAGACCTTATTCGAATCTTCGGATACAACCACACTAGCAAGAAAGCCATCACAACCCTTGCTCAACATCAGGGCTGCCTTCAGAGTAGAAATCACGAACTTACCCGACATGTTCTTGGGTAAAGGATGAACAAACTCCTCCTTACCAGGGATCCAGAAAATAATAATCTTCCTCTTGCAATCCATAAGAGCATAATGCTCCTTGAGCCAGTCTAAGCCCAAGATAGCATCATAATCATTCATCTTCAATAGATAGAAACTTCCAGGCAAAACTCGCTCCTCAATAATCACATGAAGAGAAGAAAAACACTGCCTAGTAAACATAGTCCCGGCTGGAGTATGAACGAACAAGGGAACCTCCAACACTTCCGGAACCACACCATTCTTCTTCATCAAAACCTTGGCAAATCTCTCGGAAATAAAGCAATGCATAGCACAAGTATCGAACAAAACTCGAGCATGCATTCCCATAATCAAAACTGTACCTTCTGCAACGTGCTCTGCCAACTCTGCCTCGTCTCTCGCCAAAGCGAGCACTCGAGCCTGAGCCCTCGGTCTCCCTACTGCTCTTAGTGCCAGTCTAGCTGTTGTTGGTGCTGCTGCCACTGTAGTCTGCTGTGCCATCTTTGGACAATCTCGAATCTTGTGGTTCTTGTCACCACACCTCAAACATCTCCAGAAGTAACCCAACAGACCTCTCCTCCATGACGCTTCCCACACTGAGTACACAGGGGATTTTCTGCAACTGTGCCTCCACGTGGTGTCGGTGTAGACACTCTCGCTGGTACCACTTCTCTCTACTGAAAATCTTGGGCATTCTTCTTTCTATCCTGCTGCTGGAATGCTGATCCCGGCCTCTTCAGAGAAGCCCTCTTCTCCTCCAATACACCTCCATCTCTGCCTCCTGCATGCATGACGCTGACAAAGCCTCCTCCATGGATCGATGCCAAAAGCTACCAGTCTAGTACTCAGGGATGGCTTCAACCCCATAATGAATTTCTTCACTTTCCTTCACTCATCTTCCACAATGTGGGGCGCATACTTCGATAGCTCTGCAAATCTAGCCTCGTACTTAAGCACACTCATTGACCCCTGGGTCAATGTTAGAAACTCCTACTCCATGCGATCATGCACATGCTCTGGAATATACTTCGCCTTGAACAGACGGACGAACTCAGCCCAAGCAACCTCCATAGCTCCATCTCCAAACTCTTTGCGTAGCAATGATGACCATCACACATCGGCACGCTCCTACAAAAGAAGGTAAATACATCCAAGGATGCACCACAAACAACACACATAAACCTTCTAAAACCATTCTTTACCTGTAGCATATAAGTAGCTAAAGTCACCCTCTCCTCTTCCGCACATCAAATAGCATGAAAGATCTCCTCCGTCTCCCAAAGCCAACTCTTCGCCAAGATGGGATCACTCTCCCCCTTAAAGAAAGGTGGGGTCATCCTCCTGAACCTCTCCATCATCGACACACCTCCAAAGCCTACCTTGTGAGTAGGTGCCTGCGCCTACATCCAAGTCAAGCTCTTAGATGAATTCTTCCATTTAACACCTTGAATAACACCTCTTATCTGCCAACCTGAACCTGCACTTGCACTTGCAAAGCCACTGTCCTCTGAGCCATAGTCTGCATCGCGTGCACCAATCCTTGCATTAATGCTCCATAATCCACAGGTGATGGTGGGGGTGGCAAAGGCACACCAGTATGGTCCTGCGCCTGCGGAACTGGAGCCTGCCAACATCCCGCCGACTCATCGCCCCAGGGTCGGACCAGCTCCTCTACGACCACGGGTAGCCATAGTCTGCAAAACAAGCATTTATTATAATAACCTATTATTCTACATAAATCTTGGACTAATTCGTTATGCAGATTTAAGAATATAAACATGATGTTGATATTCCATTTATGTACATGCTCAACCTAGAACTCTCTGATACCAATCTCTGTAACGCCCCTCTTAGACCCAGTACAGTTATTCCAACTCACATTTGATCTAATAGAGGTATTACAGTGGAACATATCCAACAATAGACGGTACAGATTGAGATATACATAAATGACACTTTAATTCCAATAATATGCAACGAAATATGGAGCAAAATTCTTTGTAATCAACATCATATTCAGATGTTAAGTCTAAAGAATAATAGAAAGATAACAATTGTAACATCCCTCCTTGCCTTTGGCCAATCGCCTTCTGTCGGAGGTAGCGACACTTGGGTTGTCACCTTCTGAAGGCGATAATGTGGTCGTCACATTCTTGTTCGGAATGCGACGGGCATGTTGTCGTGTTCACCCTCTGACCGCAACATGCAGTTTTGTCATCTTGATGTCTGGTTTGTGTTGATGGGCGTCAACCTCCGACAGTGGGGAGGCGATGGGTTAGACGTCGCGATCTGGTGTCAGACCTCCGAGGTCGACACGTGGCGTCTCCGCTGGTCAGGTTGACCTTGACCATGAGATAGCGATGATGTTGGTGTCGCGTTCACTTCATGGAACGCAACAGGCAACGTGTCGCGTTCTCATCGTCTGTGTTTAAGTTCCCAAGCCCGAATGCACAGCCTCCATTTCGCCATTTTGCCCTGTGCTACTTTCCTCTCCGGCGATCTGAGGCATGGCTGCTCTGTGGGGTGCTTGCGGAACTCTTGGGGTGTCCACGAGGGTGCAAAACCTGTGGTCATGGCACGGTTGGTGTCGCGACTCAGGTCACAACACCCCGACACATCGCCTTCAGTGCCCAGGAAGCGACACCCACGCTGTCGCGTTCTGGTCGCGACAGGGTGGCTGTCGTCTTCTGTTATAGTGTTTACACTATTGTGGGTTGGGGTTTCAGGCTGTTACCTGGACCTTGTTGCGACGGTATCATGTTGCCATCTCTTGTGCTTTTCTCCCTGTGTTGTGAGAGACCTCAGGTGGTCACCTGGACCCCTGGCAGTGGTCACGACAATGCCCTTGTCGCGACCAGATCGTGATGGTTTTGTATCGCCTCCGTGACCAGGTTGCGATAGGCCAAGCGTCACCTTCAGGTGGCGACAACATGTGCATCGACTTCTCACTCTGAGAGGGACTTGGTAACCTGTAGTTCAGAGTTTTCTGCTTCCACTGTGACTCGGTTTTCTTGGCACCTGTGTTGTTACTAGTGCAGTGCTACTCTAGTCTCTCTTTGCCTGGTGCTAGGCACTTGAGGGCTTGTCTGCGAGACAGGTTGTTACCGTTACCTGGGACCCCATCCCCGCGCGCCTATTAGAGGGAGTTCTCCGGGCAGCGGGCGTGCTCGAGTTATGGACTTGGAGCGGAGGGGAAAAGTGTGGGGACAACGGCGTAGAGTCATTCGTAGAGCTCTCTTAGCTGAGTCTAGGACGCCGGTTTGTTGGTAGCTCTCACGGTGTAGATCAGCTAGTCCTTTCTCACTGCCTCACTCTACTTAGTTCTGGAACCATTTATAGGGGTGAGGCATGGGACCGTAGTCCGGCCAGACTACGGCAGTTGTGGTTACTTTAGTTCCATGTCTCACTCCGACGGGAGGTGCTAGACATGGACCGTTGGTCGAGGATAAGGTGCATGGCACACCTGACCGGCTGACTAGTGTAGTGTACTGTAGCTAGTGTGTTTGTCCAGGCAGTCCCGACTGTCTGTGTTACAGCCTTGGGTTCTCTGGTGCCGTGTTTTACATGAGTTTTTTGGTCCCGCGTGTATCATAGATAGTTGACCGTGTAGTTTCTTTCACGCTTCCACACTTGACTCTGTTTAGTAGAATAGACTTTACTGCTTTATTTATTTATTGCACTTAGTTCTATTCTGTTTTTAGAACCTATGGGAGATTGGTAGTCCCTACTGGGCTTCTTCGTGAACCTCACTCCCTCTTTTGCATGTGAGACTTCACAGCAGTTCCCTCCACGGCGGATTGAGGAGACGAGCCTACAGTAGTCGGCGTCTCTAGTGAGCAGTGTTCCCCCAGTTTTTGTACTTCACCCTGGGGGTATGCCCCTAAGGGACGTGTTCTTTCCCTTTTATTTCAGCACTTGTACATTATTTACTTTGGGACTGTACTAGACTGTTACATTAGTGTTGGACATTTTCCCTTCACTTGTGGTACATTTTAGTTCGTTGTTGTTATTTATCTCTATTACATATCTTGTTAGACCGATCTGTTAGCCCTTTCGGGTCTCCGGATCCGTGGGCGGCGGTCCCGATGTTCGGATTCTTGGTGGGAGCCGAGGGTCCGGGTGTCGGGGTCGTTATAGTGGTATCAGAGCAAGGGGTCTATCAAGGCTTGTGATAGAAATAAGTAATAACGTAAAGTCCATTAGGAAGTACAAGTAACACTGCTAAGCCGCTAGAGTTTTATCTACTAACTTTTTGTTGTGGCTGTTTTATAGAACATGCCTCCACGCAGTCGCACGTAGACTCGTGAGCTGGTGGAGCGTCAGGAGTTCGAGTCGGATGGGTCGGTTGCAGCCGAGCACGTGCCGATCGATGCTTAGCCCCAGCAGTTCGAGCAGCCTGGGGACCCGTTGCCGCAGGGCATTCTGTTGTGGCAGGGAGAGCCACATCAACAGCAGTGGTTTCCGCCCCAGCCCCTGCCGGACGTCATGGAGCAGTGGTGGAGAGCGATGTTCCAAGGTCCGTGGCAGTATCCGCAGTACCCGCCCCACTAGTAGTACCAGTAGTACCCGCAGTACCATCAGTACCATCCGTACCAGTAGATGCCGACAGGAGGTGAGTACTTCGCAGAGATGGCAGCAAAGGAGCAGCCACCACCGACCCTGCAGGTAGCACTGGTTCAGCTAGAGGTACCCCTAGTGGTACGGCAGCAGACTCCAGTTGCAATGGCAGCATCCGAAGACTGCACAACGCTTCTGGAGAGGTTTCATCATCTTCGGCCTCCGCCATTTTCTGGCGACCGTGATCCGGACAGGGCAGAGAGTTGGGTCTATAAGGTCGAGCGCACCTTCGAGACCACGGACTATGCAGAGCTGGATCAGGTTGTTGGGTTCACATGTTTGATGTTTGTGTCTAAATGTTTTTGATGATGAGAAATGTTAATTGATGTTGTGATGTTGGTTGACACGTGATGACAGTGACAAAAGTCATGCAAGATATAATCATATGAGAACATGCTTCTATTGATCACCTATACATTTAGTGTATCTCACTTAGAATGTTTCACAATGTAGGTGTGAATGCATACAAGCCAAGCAACAAGAACTAAGTGCAAAAGAACAATAAAAAGACTTCAAGTCAACACCTGTGGACAGCCATAAAGGCCCCTATCGACAGATGGACCATTCAGAACAAAACAAGCTACTGGAAGCTCATCGAGACAGTAGCTGTCGACAGCTAAAGCTCACCTGTCAACAGATACAGATGTCCTGTCGATAGATGAGAATCTCTTGTCGACAACCCAGTGTTCCAAAAACCTTCAAAGGTTCTGGAAACCAGAAATATGCAGTAGTTGTCGACAACAACAAATCGCCTATCGACAACCGAAGTTTTAGAAAGATCCGATGGTCAGGATATGATCTATATTTGGGTGATCCCTTTAAGCACGAGTCCCTATGTTGAGTTATTTTTGCAGTAAGAAACCGCCATACCAAAACCCTAAGCAAAACCTAAGAGAGAAAGCTTCTTCCTGCTGCTCTGCTTCAACCCTCCGTCCAGAGCGA
>JACBKR010005683.1:0-16834 GCA_014218235.1 Colocasia esculenta | reverse complement strand
CTTAAATGTATCATGACCGACCATGTTTTCCCCCTCTTCCATCTCCGAAAATTACTGATAGTAGTGTTATATGATGGCATAAATATCTATATGAACATGGAATCATATAGATATTTATACTAAATATGATATATATACATATATCATACTCCATATATATATATATATATATATATATATATGTAAATTAATGTATACAATCATATGTATACATATTAATTTATATTTTTACATATGTATTAATTTATATGTGAAATGATTGTTTAGTGTATACATGTTGACATATGTATGTGTATATTGTAAAGGAATTAATGTTAGGAGTGCTCTTTTTTTTTTGGTCTCGTGAGATCTGTTAGATCGGTTGGAATCATCCCAATCCGACTTGAATTTGGACAATCTAGGGGATTACCCCTTAGAATCGGATCACTCTATGGTGATCCGGCCAACAATCGGTCGATAGATTCGATACCAATCCGGATCAGCCGATTCCACAGACCATGCATACGGTCTCTATCTATCAAACCGTGCTCATGTTGATTAGTATTATCTTGAATGGCCCAAAGACTATGCCCACCACATAGTCATTGCCCATTGGCATGTATGCCTTCCACCCAGCCATGTAGGTAGCAGACCTTCGGATCCCAGCTAGCTAGTGCGGCCTTTGATGCAAGATGGTGTACCCATCTTCGCCATTTCATGGAGGGTTCAAGGTTCTATTGGAGGAGGTTCTTGTGTGCAAGCAGCTCAGCGACTTAAGCTTACTATTGAATATGGAGCCCTGATCTTAGACATGATGTGAGAGCTATAAAGAATGATCAGGCAGTTATAGTTATCTCCCACATGACAACTACAAGTTGAAGATACATACGTTGGGAACATCTCCCTGTTACTATGTCGAAATGAGAAAAGTTTAGGGTCCGTTTAGTTGCTTGTAAAACAGTTTTAGAGGGAAATAGTTTTCCACGGAATAACTTTTACGTGAAAATGAAAACGTAATTGTTTATTTGGTTGTTAGGAAAATATAAAATTGTATGGAGGAGTATGAGATCTTATGATCTACTCAAATAAGATAGAGTTATATACTCTTTGTGTATTAACACTATTCATCAAAATTTTTATTTTTTATTTTTTATTTTTAATATTTTTTAAAAAAAAAAAAAATAGAAAACTAATAAAAAATAAGTAACTATGACAAATATAATTTAAAGTAAGAGAAATAAAATAAAAACACAATTTGAATGAATAGTATTCTATAGATATTTTAATAAAAAAGTAAAAAATAAATTAACTAATGAAAATAATTAAATTTGACAAATATTATTTAAATGAATGGAACAAAAATAAAAGTCCATCTTATGAATAGTGCATTCATCTTATGATAGTGCATTCTGGGCAAGATGGCGGAGCCCCGGAAAATGGCATCCGTGCTTTTTACGCGGATGCCAAAATCCAGTAGTTTTAAGATTTGTTTTTACAAATTTTACTTTTACATGATACCAAATGAGGGAATGAATGAAGTTTTCCTGGAAAACTTTTTCTGGTAAGAAGTTTTACATGGAAACAAACGGACCCTTAGTGTACTTGAGAATTACACTTTCTCATGCACTTTTGCCTCTTTATTGGATGGGCACAGCGTGCCCCTAGGAATTGGCCAATAGAAAATCCAAAGTGCATGAAAAAGTGCAATTGTCAAGTGCACTAGGGTCCGTTTGTTTGAACGGAAAACCCGCATAAGGAAACCGTTTTCAGGAAATATTTTTTTTTTGACCATTTGGTACCTTCGAAAATCAAAATCTGAAAAATTGTATCGCCGAAATCTTAGATTTTGGCATCCGCCGTTTTCACGCAGATGTCATTTTCCTGGACATCTACAGCGATGTTTGTTGAGACACTATTCATTTAGTTACATTTTTATTTTATTTCCACTCATTTAAGTAGTCTTTTTTAAATTTAATTATTTTTTATTAGTTAGTTTAATTTTTATTTTTTTATTAAAATATCTATAGAACACTATTCATTCAAATTATGTTTTTATTTTATTCTCCTACTTTATATTGTCTTTGTCAAAGTTACTTATTTTTCATTAGTTATTTAAATTTTTTATTTTTAAAAAAAATATTAAAATAAAAAAAATGATGAATAGTATTAATACACAATGAGTATATATATGACTCTCTCTCATTTGCGTGGATCATAAGATCTCATACCCCTCCATACAACTTTATATTTTTTCTAACAATCAAATAGATAATTACGTTTTCATTTTCACGTAAAAGTCATTCCGTGAAAAATTATTTCCCTCTTAAACTATTTTACATGCAACCAAATAGACCCTAAACTTTTCTCGCCGATAATATGTCAAGTTGTCAACCCACACTGTCATACGCAGAATCAGCATCTGGCTTCACATCATTTCAAACATATTTTTGTCTTTTGTCCAATATTCATCAACTGCCACTTATTATATATATATTGAATTGGTTCCCAGTTGCATGTACCTTTCTATCTCAATAAGATCTCATCACTGTTTCTTTTGTGTGAATCTCATGTTGCCACATATATCATTAGTTACTGATAAGGCTAGTCTCGAATTCGCAAGGGCCATAGCAGATAGATGTCGGAGTGGTCCAAGGATGCAATCTCAAATCTGTTAAGTTGACGAGGTGGAACAAAGTTGCTAATGCTATTTGGAGTTGATGCCGAAGCAGACGTCGTCACTTGATTTGCAAGAAAGTTGAACTCAAGATAATGCTATTTGGAGTTGGGTTGTCGCTGGACTTCTCTTTCTAAGGGCCGGTGATCTTAGAGCAATCACCATGACCCATGAGAGATGAGATATCTTCCCATGAGTCCGATGTATATATCTGAGAGCCGGTGCCTCTCACTTCTATCAAGAAAGAGTGTCCGGTTGAACCTGGTGAGCAGTCGACAAGTGTCATGGATATTTCTATCGATCGAGCACTGTTACCCCCACTTGATAAAGCAGCAACTTGTGGATTAATCTTTTAGTTCGTCTGTTGAAATCCTATTTCTGATTTCATGGAGCTGGGCATACGCTGTTTTCTAGATTTGAATTCAGTAGACTAGATTCTGGTGCAAGTTTTCTCTCCCAATGCACTATGCTTTTATTTAAATTAAAGGACATTGAACATAGAGAATGATCATAATTTTCGATCTTCATTCTTATCCTCTCTGGTTTAAGTTTATGTTCTCTACCAACTTCTAAACTAAGAACATATGAACCAGATGTAATATTTTTATCCTTTCTGGCCGTTAAGCTTTTACACCTGCTCCTGACCTCGAGAGCATGGTGGATAAGTTATCTATGTTGTTAAAACTGTTCAATATGCATCCAAGATCTTATGTTATATAGCTCATTCTATCATCACTTAGGATTATAACTAATGGCCTTGTACATTCATTAATTCCTTCAATATTCTCTGGTAAACTCCTGGTACTATGCACTTCAAAAACAAGAAAAGGATGAAAACCAAATGGATCATAGAATAGCCTGTGCCAAAACAATTCATTCCTTGAAAAAGTGATATTCTCAAGTTGCAATACAGAAGGTGATGTGACCTGAAGTTTCTTTTAAGTGGGAATATTAATTTGAAGGTAGTAGTACTGAAACCAGTTGCTATAAGAGAAGTAGCTAATTATTACCAGGAATACAGATCGAATAAACTCCTTGGTACATAACCTACAGTGGGACCTTTGACAAAGTCATAGGAGGTATTATCCACAACCAGCTTGATGCCTCTTCTATCCCAAAAACTCTGATCATTGAGAGAAGGCATGATCAGAATATGTGAGAAAATGTTCATAATCTTTTTATAAGTGATAATTCTTTATAAAGTAAAATGAGAACCTGTCATCTTCATTTCTCTTATCTTCCAGCCTAAAGACATATTGAAACCCAGAACACCCACCAGTCTCACACTTGGACCGAAGTATTTTTGCTTTGTTTGATTCTTGGTTGACCAATGATTTTTTCGAGAAAAATTTATTGCACTGATCTCAGTATAATAATATCAGTTTTAAATACACGTCCATTAAAATTCATTGATCCACATGTGCTGCTCACTGCACCGCACAGTGCCACTTTTTTTTAGAGCTTAATTTATTATTTTAGAGTCTAATTTTTTATTTTAACTTTCGAATTAACTTTCTCTTTTAGTATGGGAATTAGACACCATTGGGCATTTATCAACTCTATTGGAGTTAGTTGTCATCCAAAAATCACTGAATATTCCGTTTGAAACTTCGTTAGTGAGTTTTAAGACTGAAATATAGACCCTTCAAAAATATGTTGTGGTGAAAAATTATGTCCATTAGTGGACCAGATTGGCAATACAATTGGATCAACCCATTCATGCAAGTTGGTTTGAGTTTTAGAACCATACATCGTTATAAATATACCATTATGCTTGAAATTACTAACAAGTCATACAAACATTGGCCCTGGATATCAATAATGACAATTTTGAAAGACAAGACGAAGCCCATGGAATGAAGAATGACAAAAGCTCTCAGAATAACATATCAGTAACAGAAATAAACTCACAACTCTAAATAACAGAAATAACATATTAGTAGCTTGCCCTTTCGATAACTTGATAGTTTATCTGCGAATAAATTATTCACGGATGAGATAACTTAATTTATAATATTTTTATTTGATAGATAAAATTGTCAGGATTGATATTTTATTAGATTTGAGAGAGAAGATAGAGTTATCAGAATTTATCGTTAATAACTACTGATAAAATTCTAAAAATTATCCAAATTATCAAGGTAACTTTCTATTTATCAAGATTGATAAAAAAAATTTATTACAGATTATTCAATTATTAAAACGGCCCGAAACTAGGTAGATACCTGACTCATCGGATGTGCAATCTACTTGGAGCTTTGGTAGGAGACTGAGTCCCGATGTGATTGGCCATCGAATGGGCCGTGTCACGGTGGTCTTCGGTTGTCGGAATCTCGATATCTAGGATGAGTCCTCGGCTCAACAAGAGAAAACTATCCTAGTAAACGGCGAGCCTACTTTGGTTCGAGGTTAAACTACTCATGGACAGTTTAACCAGGGATATATTAACCCAGAAATTAGATTATCTCACTTTGGTTGAAGTTGAAGTTATCCATGGGTTATTTTTATATTTTAGGTCAATTTTTCTTCTTTGACTCAATTTATTTGTAAAAAATAAAATAAAATAATAAAATTTTTGTGAGATATATGATAAAATATATCTAGAAATTAATGATAATTTTTACAGAAAGTTTGAGAATATTTTTTAGGGAGAATTATCAATTAATTTTATTTTTTAAAATTTATTTTTAAAATCTGATTTACATATTATAATCGAGATAAATATGTAATTATATAATTTTTTAAAAGATTTATATAATTGTTTAAGACTTAAAAATATTTTTTTAAAAAAATAAAATTAATCAATAATTCTCCTTATTTTTTATCCGAACATTTTGATCTACTCCAATAATATGCCAAGTAGATCAAGTAAGCCGTACGATCAATATGAATCGATATTTCTCAACAAATTTTATAGATCTTGATCTTTGTGAAAAAGATTGATATCATCTCTCTCTCTCTTCTCTCTCTCTCTCTCTCTCTCTCTCTATCTCTCTCTTCTCTCTCTCTCTCTCTCTCTCTCTCTCTCTCTCTCTCTCTCCTCTCTCTCTTCTCTATCTCTCTCTCTCTCTCTCTCTCTCTCTTCTCTCTCTCTCTCTCTCTCTCTCTCTCTGGGGGGGGGTTGAGGGGAAGCAGTGGCTCTCTATTCTGGGTTTTAAGTTGGTTTACTTGGGCAGGGTGAAGCTAAGTAATTCTGTGCTTTAATAAATAAGTCAAAAAGGAAGCAAAGGGAGCACCGTCGTAACACTAATTCAACAAGTTTCAACCATTCTGAAGTGGACCAAGCATACATTTCCATGCTCTGAATATTTAATGTTCGGACGGTTGGATAAATGATTTGTTTGAATATCTGATTGATGCGGCCCTCATTAAACCGGGTGTGAGGTGTCCGGACAAATCATTTACCCGGCACCTAACATTGCTCTTCCATGCTTACATGTAAAAATGTGGTGACTTTTGCATATGCCTCTACAAAATATTATATACATGTACATACATATAGATTGCTCTTTATGAATGGATGGAAATATCTTTGATATGTTCATGCACTTTCGGTTTTTGTATCATCAAAACTTTTTTTTTTAAATATAACGCTTATGAAGCCTAGTTTAAAGATAGGCTCACAATTTCAGCATAGCAGGGATGTAATTGTAACCGTTTGAATGCAGTTTAAGATATTTTTTAATAAATTGTGAAAACAAGATATATATAAATGCGATGACGCATAGAAACATGTAATTAAATCTTAAGATCCAAAATTCCAACGAATATTTGTGAGTACTTAAAGCAAATACTTACCCGTGTCTGTATGAAGATCTGAATAGAACCATTGTCTTATTGACAACAATCTCTCTCTCTCTCTCTCTCCTCTCTCTCTCTCTCTCTCTCTCTCTCTCTCTCTCTCTCTCTCTCTCTCTCTCCTCTCACCACCACACACACACACACACACACACACACACAACAGCCTTTCCTCTCTATGTCATGCTCCATTGAGTCTTCGAGTGTGTATATATTATTCTTACAAACTTCAAAACTTAAGGTGAAAGTTGAAGGGACTCAAGATTATAAACTCAAAAAATTAATTTGATATTTTCATTATAAGATTATCTCATACGGTTCTCCAACACTCTCTTTTGCGAACATAAAAATCAGATTAGAAAAGAGGTGACACAAATCACCATTATGGGTTCTAGTTCAGCTCTGTTAATATTTTACAAATCCCAAAATTTAGGTGCCGAAGTTGAAGGGTTCAAGACTATGGACTCAA
Organism: Colocasia esculenta; assembly: GCA_014218235.1. NCBI lineage: Eukaryota > Viridiplantae > Streptophyta > Magnoliopsida > Alismatales > Araceae > Colocasia > Colocasia esculenta. The sequence goes on along the minus strand of JACBKR010005683.1, from coordinate 9,914 downwards.
TGAACTCATTTGGTGGAACTATGTCATATGTTTCTTCAATAATTATATATATATATATATATATATATATTACAGATATATAATGCAGTGCATATTTTTTATTTTTTGTATTTTTTTTATGTTTGGGACATTGTTATCCTCCGATAACCATGTACCATCTCCTGTATACAAATTACCATTCATCATATATATCAGCAATTGTGCTAAGCCTTTTCATCTAAAAGCCAGTGTTCTTGCGTCAACATCTCTGTATTCCGGGATCATGTCTTGTCCAATTTCATTGAAGTCTCTACTCTGTTTCTATTCCTTCCTGTCAATTAAACCGAACGCTAGCTCTCTTCTCCTTTCTCTGTTGGAAGCTTGGGTGGGATGCCTCGGTGTTATGTTTCCCCACATATTATAACAATTGGAGGAACATAACAAGTCAATTTAAGTGCTTCCGATTGCATTATAATTAAAGGGTAGCTAGTAGAGATTTTATTTGATTTATATATAGTTTTGTTTGATTTTATGATCTGTAGATCATAAGTAATTCATACGTTCAGTTGTTCTTCCTTTTGACTCGGATTGCCCCCGTTGACATCATATGGTGTTGACCAGTGGAACGCATGTGTGTAATAGAAGAACTCTACCATCACTGGGGGTCGTGTAAGAGTGGGTCCACCATCCACATCGTGCTACGGTGGACCTTCGCCGGTTTCACATCCTTTTTCCCCATGGCTATAAAAAATATATTGGGCCAAAAAAAACAATTTTAACATCCTCTTACTCGGAAGATGGAGAAAAACTTGTTATCTGTATATATGGACAAGTTGTTCCTAATCATCTGCGGACGCAAGTGGCATGTGCTTAAGAACCAGGCCATAGCTTGTGTCTAGAAGAATCATATCGGTAACAAGTACTTTTCTCTTAGATTTATTACAAGAGTAATTTTACAATATTGTTGAGTAAATTGCAAGAAAATAATTAGATGGAGAAGAAAGAAAGATAAACATTCACTTTTGGCCAATAAATTACTTTTATAATGCATTTATGATCATTGCAAAATTACTGTTGCAATAAATATTTGGGAATTTTGTGTATACTTCTGAATCTTGTTGAATTATCACTAGACCCCTATCTTTACACAAATTAATTAATATACTTGAAATCGTTAAGAAGGTGTTGAGAACCTATAACAGCCCCAGTATTTTAAATAAATATAAAAGAATAGAAACATAATATTAAAAATGTGAAGATAATAATAAAAATATTAAAAAATATTATTGAGTTTTGAACCGCCAACTTAAAGAATAAAACAGTAGAAGGCAGTTTAGGTCAACCTAGAACCATGTGCATGAACTAAGGTTTGCATGGTTGCATGAACCACTGTAGCCATAAATCGACTCTCTAAATCTTTAAAGTGCTAGCTTTGATTTCAACAATAAGAACTGAAGTACATAAGTACCCATGGTGAATGTTCTACCTAATTTTAAACCTTGGTGATAGAAATTGCCACCTAGGGAATTGTACCGACTCTAGAATAACCGACATTGTTGGTTTCACCGACTAAACATAAAGCTAAGTCGTATTTTTAAGTCAATTTAGCTGAGCCTAGCAGGAGATTTTCTAGAGTTTTTGTTCTCTAAATCTTAAGTTTAGGTAGATATCTCTAAGTAGGTCAAATTATGAAATTATCATGTTCTTTAGCTCATACCACTGTTTACTCTTTGAAGATTGATTTTCTTCTTGATATACATAGCTTTCGATATTATATTATTGATAATTGAAATGAGGTCATGTTCATGTGTTTCTCATCGAGCTATAGTTGAATATTTTTCTTGAATTTCGATATTAGTTCGGTTGTCCCGACGTCAAGTATATATATATGTACCCAAAACACAAACTCTATATGTTATTGTGTATGTGGACGTGTTCTCCTGTTCGGGCTTAGGCCGAACAAGTCTCCACTAGAATAGAGGGAAGACGGTCGCCGGTGTGGACGATGGCCTGCAAAACCCAGAGAAGATCAGGGTGCCCGGTTGAAGAACCGGGGGAACCCTCCGTGCCTAAGTCATGACGGACTGTTAAAGGAGGTAGGATGGAAGGTTCTCCAGTGCGTGTTCGCGCGTGGGCGAGTGTGTATGGGAGAGGTTGCGTAACTTGCCATGGGTATCCCTGTGCCTTTATAGGCAAGGGAGACGAGGAGTCCGGACAGAATCTCCTTTATTGATGATTGAGGGGCGCATCGGTTGGAGTCCCCAGGCGGGGAGCCGTCCGTTGGAGACGCCTGTTGGGATCTCTCGTGGTTAATGCTTTGATCATGGGACGCGTGTCTCGCCTCCGTACTAACTACCTTCGGGAGGCGAAGGGCCGCTCTGGGTCCTTTGGTCGAGGAGGTAACGAGAGGGGCCGTTCAGTTGCCGGTCAAGCTGTGCGATGCCCAGTGTTCGGAAGCACAGCGGTGTTCGATGATGAGCCGCGAGGGGTTCGAGCATGGTCTGTTCGATAGATCGCATCCTTGCTCGAACGGATTGGGGTGTCCGGAGACTTCCCTCAGGACCCTAGACACTTGGTGGCCTGTACGGCTTGGGACTGAACGTCGTGTGCTTTTCGGATCCTTACGGATTGTGTGCAATGTTGTGGTGGCGTTGTGAGGCCAGTGTGGTGTAGATGCGTGGTGTGTGCAGGTGTGGTGTGCAGGTTAGGTCCCGAAATGAAATAGGACCTGCTGCAGTTGAGTAGGAGTTGGCGGCCAGGTGTGTCCGTTGACTTGTTGGCGTCCAGATAAGTTGTCGTTGACTGCATGAACTTGGCGGCAGGGGATATGGACGTTTATGGTGGCGGTTTCCCTAAGCGGCAAAAGGGTTGACGCCAACCTGTGCAATCTGCAGGTTATAGGGTCACCCGAGGGCAGGTTTCACCTGGTTCTCCTTTCCCTTGCCTTGACTTCATGCCCCGTATCCTAAAGCTTCCAACAGTCACAGGAGAGTGATTGGAGGATCGTGGAACGTGTGGCGTTGTCAAATCGGACGAGGGGAAACGCCGTGGCGTGGTGTAATTACCGTCGGAGCTCGTAGAGGACTCGGGTGAACCAGGGATCTTTAGGTGTTTTTAAGCGTGTTCAGAGTAGGGGACGATCCCATTAGTCCATATAGGTTGTGATAATGCAATCGAAAAGCATGAATCTGCATGAAAAACTGTGTTTTTGGGTAATGGTATCCATGCGGGGTACAGGTGGTTGAGTAATTTGAGGAATGAAACATGTAGTTTCGGTTCGATTGGAATGCATGTATGTTAGAGGAACTATTTCCTCATGTTTTCTCAATGGTTTTTTAGACTCGGAATGCTTGTAGAATCAATTTAGGGTTTCTGCAAGAATGGAGTGAGGAGCTTAGCGTCAATCGTTTGACGCAGGTTCTTCAGCTGGGAACTTAAGGCTAGATACCTTGCGGTTATCCCATCAACGGCAGTCGATGTTGCCGTCATCATGCTTTTGGTTTAAATATTGATATATTGAGTATTTGTTGGTAACGAGGGTGCAACGATAATCGTGGTGCACCCAGCTTGTGTTGTGGTTTCTGAGACTAGCGTACTGAGTACGCAGCTGGCTAGTTCTTTACGTGTTTACGTTGGTGTTCAGTGTAGTGGACCATTGATGCACGCGGTTTACGTGAGACTTCAAGTGGTTTGTGTGTGACGTGCACGTGGTTTTGTGTACGTGGCAAGTAGTACGACGCCTACCGTGGTTACCTCTCCAGTTGGGTGCCCCAGGTTCTTGTGAGCCAGGCTGTTAGCTCGGGACTTTGTCCCGGTACTTGTGTTGTACCGTCGAGGTCTGTGTCGTCTGACCTGGACACCCTCACTCCTGTGTTTGAGTTGTACGTCGCTGAGGGAAAGACGACAGTGGGACAGTGACAGTGTGTTGTCTTTAGTCACTTGTAGCGCGCTCGTAGTTGGGGGTACGGACACCAGTAGTCGACACTGGTCCCCAGCTAGTCCTTTTCCAGTGCCTCACTCTAGCGAGCCCAGGCCAGGGTCTCTAGAGGTGCCAGGCATGGGCCTGCGACCTTGTGGTCCGCAGGTGGTGGTGTTTAGTTGGTCTCCACAGTTGCTTGACCTTTTCACGTGGAGCGGCAGCTGGACCTTTCGTCCGTGGCTGCGAGACTGAGAGGTAGAGTGTTACTTGTCTGAGTCAGTCTCTGGTGTCGCGAACCAGTTCACGTGGACTCGTGTTTGGCTGTCTCTACTTTAGCTCGTACGCTGTACTGGTTTGCCGTTTAATTATTACAATTGTTTTTCGTAGTCGGCAGACGGTGAGTACCTTTACAGCTTTCATATCTTGCTTAGCTGTTCTATAAATTGTTGGTACTGTTTACTGCTTTTGTACCTGTGTTTGGTTTGCTCGGTTTGGGGGAGTTCCCTACTGAGCCAGTGACTAGCGAGGCTCACCCCTACCCCCACAGGTGAGAGCGAGGAGGACGTTCTCGACCGTCGTTCAGTTCAGAGCCGCGTCGTAGCGGTGCAGGGTCAGTACCTCAGCTGTGTAGTAGCAGCTCCAGCAGTGTAGTGTAGCTAGTAGTTTACTTTCAGTTGTACCTCAGGGTATGCCCCAAGCTCTTGTACTTTCTTTCAGTTTATGGAAGTTATGGCTATGTAAATTGTGAAATATATATATATAATGGTGTGTTCCTTTGTGTTTACACGGACTGTGGTTTGGTATCCCTTGTGAGGCTTCGGCCCGTTCGCGGGAGGCGGACTCGGATCAAGTACGTTATCGGTTTAACGGGCTTGGCCGAGGCGTTCCGTCACAGTTGGTATCAGAGCAAGGGTTCTGTAATATAAGGGAATACAAAGATACATAGCCTTATTTCGGTCTTTGTACACTGCTGGTAGGGGCCTGGTTTCTGATAATTTGTTGTTTTTATTTTTGTTTGGTGTTTTGTTTATGTAGAAATTTGAAATGGCTGATAGAAGAGATTGGGGTGGTGGAGGAGATGATCCAGAGGAAAGTACCCAGCGTATGATAGAAAGGATCTGGGAAAGCCTCACGGATATCGGGCAAGGATGGATCAGCAGGATCGGGTACCACCGGTTGCAGTGCCACCTGGGGGATGGAGAGACTGTATCTATTGCTCCAATCCCGCCAGGAGTGGAGGTGCCTTTTGTAGCACCCGTGCCACCACCACCACCAGTGTTATTAGCAGAGGAACCAGTGATGCAAGTGGAGAAATTTCTGAGATTGCAGCCGCCTACTTATTCAGGAGGGCCGAATCCAGATACAGCGGAGCATTGGGTTCATGAGATTGAAAGGGTCTTTGCGACTATGAGATGTCCGACAGCATATAAGTTGTACTAGCTGCCTATCAGTTGAGAGGTTTTGCATTAGAATGGTGGCGATTAAGATGCAGACCACTTTTGCAGGTAGGACAGAAGAGGCTATTACTTGGTCGGAATTTCTTGATGTATTTAATGATACATTCTTTCCGATTCAAGTGCAGCAAGTGAAAAGGAGCAGTTTCGGACACTCCAGTAAGGTAACTCTTCAGTTTTAGAGTACCATATGAGGTTTATGGCGTTAGCAGATATGCACCTTATGTAGTATCAAATAATAATATGATAGTGAGTATTTCATTAGAGGTTTGAGAGTAGAGTTGCAGGATGCAATAGTACCTCTCATGTGTAAGACAGTGGAAGAAGTAGCTCAGAGGGCAGCTACGTTGGAGAGGTCTATTCGGACTCGTCAGGTGGGCGAGTCAGGCTCAGGTAGTTTTCGGCTACCGCAGCAGTCAGTGGGTGCGAGTAAAGGTTAAAGCACCAGTTGGACCTTCTTCATCAGGCTTTGGTAAATGGGGTCAGAAATTGAAGCAAGCATTTAAAGGTAAAGGAAGAGGATGGGGAGGTCGTCAGCAATTTCAGCAAGGTCGTGGTAGACCAGAGGTGGAGGAGTCGCAGCAGAGTACTGCCAGACAGCCCATTATTCCACCGGTATAGATGTTATAATTGTAATCAGTCGGGGCATTTGATCCGCAATTGCCCCTATCCAAGAGAGTATGGGTATGGAAGAGGTGTGCAGCAGCAATAGCCTCAGCAGTTCCAGCAGCCACAGGCAGGTCGTGGCAGAGGAGCACCGCAGCAGCGAGGAAGAGGTCGGGTTATGGCTATCACCCGAGCCCAGGCGGAGGCATCGAATATGATAGAAGGTATTTTACCTCTTTATGATTATTCAGCAAGAGTTTTATTTGATTCGGGTGCCTCTCATTCTTTCATTTCCGAAGAATTTCTGGATTGTGTAGCTCATCCTTTAGAGGAAAGTCTTGTGAGTTAGTAGTGGAGGTTCCTTCGGGTGAGTTCCTGCTCACTTCGAGCTATATAGATGAAGCTCCTGTTATGATTGAAGGGAACCAGATGCCGGGTCGGTTGTATGCCCTGCAGTTGGCAGATTATGATATTATTTTGGGTATGGATTGGCTTGAGACTTATGGAGCAATGCTAGATTGCAGAAAGAAAAGGATCAGGTTTTGTCATCCTAATGGTGCAGTATTTGAATAGGTATGCCTTTTTATACCTCTAAGTTCTAATTTCTGCAATTAAAGCTAGAAAGTTGATAAATGCTAGGTGTGGCTTATTTAGCCTCGGTAAGTCTGGTAGAAGCTAGTCAGTCAGTGGAAGCAGTTCCCGTGGTTAGGGAATTTGCTGATGTTTTTCCTGAAGATTTGCCTGGTTTAGCTCCACATAGAGAGGTGGACTTTACCATTGAGTTGCTGCCAGGTACCATGCCGATCTCTAAAGCTCCATATCGGATGGCACCAGCAGAACTTAAAGAATTGAAAAAGCAATTAGAAGAGCTGTTGCAGAAAGGGTTTATTAGACCGAGTCATTCCCCGTGGGGAGCGCCGGTATTATTTGTGAAAAAGAAAGATGGAAGTTTTCGTATGTGTATTGATTATAGAAAGTTGAATGATGTGACCATTAAAATAAGTACCCGTTGCCGAGAATAGATGATTGTTTGATCAGTTGCAATCAGCAAAGTGTTTTCTAAAATTGATTTGAGGTCCGGTACCATCAGTTGAGAATTAAAGAGGAGGATATAGATAAAACAGCATTCAGAACCAGATATGGTCACTATGAGTTTGTGGTTATGCCATTTGGGTGACCAATGCTCCTGCAGGTTTTATGGATCTGATGAATAGAATTTTTCATCCGTATTTGGACCAATTCATTGTGGTCTTTATTGATGATATTCTGATTTATTCAGCATCTGAGGAGGAGCATGCAGCTCATTTGAGGTTTACTCTGCAGTTGTTAAGGGATAACCAGTTGTTTGCCAAATTCAATAAGTGTGAATTTGGTTGAAAGAAATTTCATTTCTGGTCATGTTATCTCAGCTAAAGGAGTAGCAGTGGACCAAGTAAAGTGGAAGCAGTGATGAGATGGGAAGTGCCTAAACCAATAACTGAGATTAGAAGTTTTCTGGGATTAGCAGGTTATTATAGGCGCTTTATTCAAGATTTTTCTAAGATTGCAGCACCTATGACTAAGTTGACCAGAAAAGGTGTGCCTTTTGTGTGGTCCGGTGAATGTCAGAAAAGTTTTATGGAATTGAAGAAGAGACTTACAACAACACCTATTTGACATTACCGGCAGGGAGTGGTGGTTTTGTGTGTATACTGATGCTTCAAGGAGAGGACTTGGAGCGGTGCTTATGCAGCATGGCAAAGTGATAGCTTATGCGTCCAGGCAATTGAAGCCGGCAGAGGAGAATTACCCCACTCATGATTTGGAATTGGCAGCAATTGTGTTTGCCTTGAAAATGTGGAGGCATTATCTGTATGGTGAGAGATTTGAGATCTTTACAGATCATAAAAGTTTAAAGTATATCTTCTCGCAGAAAGATTTAAATCTTCGTCAGCGCAGATGGATCGAATATTTGAAAGATTATGATTTCAGTTGGCTTACCATCCGGGTAAGGCCAATGTTGTAGCAGATGCCTTGAGCAGAAAGGCATATGTAAGTTGATGATGAAAGAATGGAAGCTGTATGAAGAAATAGTGGAGAATTCCTTGTATGTGCCCAATAGTCAGCGACGGGCAGTACTAGCTGCTAGTGCTGTAGAGCCATCTTTGTATTGGCAGATTGTTGAAGCTCAAAGAGCAGATGTAAATTAGCTGAAATTGTGAAAATGGAAGGAGTTACCATTGATGATAATTGTGTGGTTAGGCTCAGAGGCAGGTTGTTTGTTCCAGCAGAAAAAGAGAGGTAAAGCAGCGAGTTGGAAGAGGCTCATAAATCCAGGTACACTATCCATCGGGTAGTACTAAAATGTACCACGCTGAAGAAGCATTTTTGGTGGCATTTTATGAAAAGGAAATAGCAGAGTTTGTTGCAAGGTGTGCTATCTGTCAACAGATTAAAGCAGAACATCAGAAGCCTGGAGGTCTATTGCAACCGTTGCCCATCCCACAGTGGAAATGGGATGATATTGCTATGGACTTTGTGGCAGGTTTACCAAGATCGAGTTCCGGGCATAATGGAATATGGGTATTGTTGATAGATTAACCAAGGTGTGCAGATTAGTGGCAGTAAGTATGTCTTGGACAGTGGATAAATTAGCAAAATTTATGTTGAAAGAATTGTTCCATTGCATGGTATTCCGAAGACTATTGTGTCTGATAGAGATCCAAGATTTACTTCTGGTTTTTGGAGAAGTCTATAGAAAATAATTGGTACTGAGCTGAGATAAAGCTCCGCTTATCATCCCCAGACAGATGGTCAAACAGAGAGGACTATCCAGACGATTGAAGATATGTTGCGAGCTTGTTGTTTAGTTTGGGGAGGTAGCTGGGAGCATCATTTGGGAATGGTTGAGTTTGCCTATAATAATAGTTATCATACCAGTCTTGGGATGGCACCGTATGAAGCTTATATGGAAGGCCATGTAGAACCCCATTGAACTGGCATGAAGTGGGGAAAGGCAGTTAGTGGTGGGTCCTGAATTGATTCAGCAAACCACAGAAGTAGTGAAGCTTATTAAAGAGAAATACAGCAGGCAGCTCAAAGCAGGCAAAAGAGTTATGCAGATATCCGGAGAAGACCACTTCAGTTTGAAGTGGGAGATTTTGTTTTCTTGAGAGTTTCCCCGAGTAAAGGTATTATGAGTTTGGTAAGACTGGAAAATTAAGCCCAAGGTATGTGGGACCTTTCAAGTATTGAAAAGAATTGGGGAAACAGCTTATAGGCTGGATTTGCCAGCAGATTTTGCGTGTTCATGATATATTTCATGTTTCTATGTTAAGAAAATGTATTGAAGATCCAGCTCAAATAATTAGTTATCAAGGTGGTGACCTGAGACCGGATATGACTATGCCAGAGTATCCAGTGCAGATCACAGATCAAAAGATAAAGAAGTTGAGAAATAAAGAAATTGAATTAGTTAAAGTGAGATGGGAAAATAGGGGATGGTGAGGATACCTGGGAGTTAGCCGAGGAGATGGCTAAAGGGTATCCCTATCTGTTTGAATAAGCTTTTGTATTTCTTTTAGATGATAGTACTTTAAAGGTGTATATGATTAATTGTTTTAACTTTGAGTGTGTTATGAATTTCGAGGTCAAAATTTTCTTTTTAGATGATAGTAATGTAACGTCGTGTGCTTTTCGGATCCTTACAGATCATGTGTGCAATGGTTGTGGTGGCCGTTGTGAGGCCAGTGTGGTTGTAGATGCGTGGTGTGTGCAGGTGTGGTGCAGGTTAGGTCCCGAAATGAAATAGGACCTGCTGCAGTTGAGTAGGAGTTGGCGGCCAGGTGTGGCCGTTGACTTGTTGGCGTCCAGATAAGTTGCCGTTGACTGCATGAACTTGGCGCAGGGGATATGGACGTTTATGGTGGCGGTTTCCCTAAGTGGCAGAAGGGTTGACGCCAACCTGTGCAATCTGC
>JACBKR010005682.1:0-16849 GCA_014218235.1 Colocasia esculenta | reverse complement strand
AATAAAATTCATATTGTAGCTAATGAACCAAAGTAATATGCGTATTATTGAAGTATATAATTTTTATTATTTTAGATTTTTTAGACCGTTTGATTAGGATCATGGATTGCAACAACGTACATAGTTATCTTGTATATTCATGTATCATTAGTTTATAAAATTTTAAAAGAGTAACATTGCTGCATATTATGGATGCCTAGGCATTCAATCATCTCGCAACACGTCATGTGATTGGCCTACTGATGAGATTTAGTTTGACAAAAATCCTCATAAACAATTTGAAAGAAATATGGGGCCACTTCCCTTTATGATAGCTTTTCTATTCCATAGATCTTGTGAATAACTCAGGGATGATTAGGCATTTAAGTACTCCATATTACTCATTCGGGGACAATAAAACTCCAAAATTAATTAGAGCTTCTAGATAGATTTCCTAGTCCCCGTTAGAACATGCATACCATTTAGTCTCTACTGTCTCGTGGGACTTATGGTTAACTAAATGCTTTTAATCTTATCTCAATGCTGGTTTGTAAACAGAAATCATGAATGTTACCACGTTACAGAGATGCTTCTATGAATATAAGTGGGGTGGTTAAACATAGATGCATGGATAATTAGTATTGTTAACATGCCTAGCTTCATGGGCCAAGACCCATCAGAGAAGTTCTATTCTCCTTCATTCAAATGGATTTCTAGTCAGTTTCTGGGGTGTTCTTGCTATGGTTGGTGTGCTGTGAAAAATTTCAAAGTGGTGCTGCATGTGGCGGTGGGTTGCAATGGCTCATCCTTTGGCCTTGCCCACACAAGAGCTACATCTCTTTGTTTCCAAGTGTGACATAGTTCCTCAATGCTCTATGGGTGTGGCAGACTCTTGTTTTGCCAAGTCTTGAGGTGCACACACATGGATTCCCATAACCTAACTCGATTATATATTGAAAAAGAAAAAAAACCATCCGTCCCCCTTAGTGCAAGCTCTATTTCTTCTTCCGGGCAAGTGATTAAACAATCTGCAGCAGCGTAGCATGTGAGTTTTGGGGTTTGAGACACCGATGATCAGCTTCCATTCTAGTAAAGGATAGTGTGATCTTCTAGTTTAACGTTGTTGCTTTTCTCATTGCTCAAAAAAATCACAAGATTTTATCTGTTTCAATAACCAAGAGAAGAAAAAGGAGATTGATGTGAGGGAAATAAGGAATCTAGAAACTAAGTTCAAAACATCTGATTATCAGAATGTCACAATTTATACCTTTTCACCAAAACATTCGGGTTATATAATGGCACTTTGTGTTATTGTTCCCATTCTTGTAAAAAAAAATGGAGTGTGGTAGGAGGTCCCTCTTTCTCCTCCTTCTCCCCCCCCCCCCCCCCCTTTTTTTTTGGGACAAGGAAAGATAATTCTATTGAACTAACCAAGAGGTACACACAATACACAACAGTAGAAAAGAAACAAAAGTTGCAACAACATCCATACACTACAACGAGGAAACATATATCGACTGACAAAAAGAGGAAGACACCTCAAACCATGGAAGTTTCAGGTCCCGCTTTGAAAAGAAAGGGGCTGCACAATGTTCAAGTAGCTACCATAGAGAAAGAGCTGGAAAGACGCGCGCACATTGCCATTTAGCATGCCGATATGCGATGTCATGTAGGCGTTCATATGGGATGACACGTCATATCATCGACCCAATTAGTGGCAACAAACAATGATTGGCAGTAGACGACGACAACTGGCTACAACCTATTAAGGATGGTAGGTGACAATCAACAATGACGATTAAGAAACAGTGCAGTAGATTGTGGTGGGATTATAAATTAAAATTTTAGTCTCATAGTTACAAATTTTAAAATTTAAAGACTACTCTTAGAGTTTAAATTACTAATTAGATTTTTATAATAACTTGGATTCATAAATACTAACTTTGAACTCAAATTATTGCCTTAAGAGTTTAAGAATACTAAGTAGACTTTTAATAGTAACGAACTTGACATCATAAATACTAACTTTGGACTCCAAAATGTCATCCTTAGAGTTTAAAAAATATTGATCGGACTCTATAGTGACGTTGGCTCATAAATATAAGACTTTGAACTAAAAAATAGTATTGAGGGGGAGTAAAATTGGTTTGACCTATTAAGGCCCATCCACTCAGCCAACCAATAGTGAAGAGGATGGAGTTGGGCCCAGTCATCATCGCTCTTCAATGGTGATCCATTCAAAAGGATGGACGTGGAATGACCACTAGTGCTCCGTCTCCCTAGCCTTTAGGCTCATCATCTCTAGACGACACTAGTGCTCACTAAGAGTGAGTTCTCAGTCCCCTGTGCTACATCAAGGCCCCCTCTCCAAAACGTAGGATGCTCACTTCTAGGTCCGTCCCTACAACACTAGGGTATAGCTCGCCAACAGCATGGCAACGTGCCATAGCGGCAAGAAACAACTTCTTTTCTATCAACATGCCCCCTCTTTTCTTAGGGAGGTCACACTACAAGAATAAGCGGCATTACGACGGATATTTCCGACGGAAAAATTCCGTCGGTTATTACCGACGACTATGCCAACCGATAAATTTTAGTCGGAATATCCGATGGATATTTTGACGGCTATAAATCCATCGGAAATATCGTCGGTAATGTCACTTATTGCGGACATTCCGACAGCATTCCGACAAAACTATTTCCGTCGGAAAATTTTGCGACGAATATTTTGACCAAAACATACGGTCGGAATATCCGTCGGAAACTCTCATTTTTCTCCCCCGCCACACCCTGCGAAACCAGTCTCTCTCTCTCTCTCTCTCTCTCTCTCTCTCTCTCTCTCTCTCTCTCTCTCTCTCTCTCTCCTCCGATGACTCTGCCAGCCGCCGTGACCTACACCGCCCTTGGGAGCCGCCGTCGCCACTCCTGAGAACCGCCACCACCACGACTGGGAACCTGCACCGCCGCCACTCCTGGGAACTGCCACCACCGCGACCTGCGCCGCCGCCGCTGCAGCAACAGGTACCCCTATCCCCTCCCCGGGCTCCTCCCCCTCCCATCTCCTGCGCCAGAGACCTCCTCCCCCTTCCGACTACCGCTGCCCCCTCCCCGGCCCTCCCCCCCATCCCCGGTGCCTCAGCGATGGCGACCCCCTCCCCTTCCTACGCCCCTAGCTACCCCACCCCCACCCTCCTCCTCCCATCCCCGGGTCCCACCCCTGACGCTCCCTCCCCCTCCTGCCGGCGACCCCCTCGCCCTCCTATCCCTTCTGCACCCCACTGCCACCCCTCCCCTTATTCTGGCGACCCCCTCCCCCTCCCATCCTTTCTGCTCCCCCTCCCCCCTTCCTGTGCAAGGCCCTCCACCCCCACACCCTCCCCCTCTCATCCCGAGCCCCGGCGCCCCACCCTGCCGCCCCCTCTCCCCCTTCCTGTGCAAGGCCCCCCCACACCCTCCCCCTCTCATCACGACCCCCAGCGCCCCACCCTCTGCCTCCCCCTCCCCCCCTTCTTGTGCAAGGCCCCCCACCCCCACACCCTCCCCCTCTCATCCCCGACCCCAGGCGCCCCACCCTTGCCATCCCCTCCCCTCTGATGGCAACCCCCTACCCCTCCCATCCCTTCTGCGCCCCACCACCATCCCCTCCCCCTCCTGCCAGTAGGGCTGTAAACGGAGCGGATACGGAGGCGGATATGGGTTTTTCCGTGGCCCGATCCGAATATTTAATCGGATAATCCGTATCCGACTTCGAATAAATTTGGATACGAAGCGGATATCTTAGCGGATAATGATCGGATTCGGAGCGGATCGGATATTATCCGGTTCGAAAATATGAAACCATGAGGACGGATGGGGGAGGAGTGCCTTCAGAGGGGGGGGGGGGCGGGGGCAGGATGGGGGGTGTCTCCGGAGGGGGGGGGGAGAGGGAGAGAGAGAGGAGAGAGAGAGAGCGAGAGAGAGGGAGAGAGAGAGAAGAGAGTGTGGACCGAGAGAGGAGTGAGAGAGGGAGAGAGAGAGAGGAGAGAGAGAGAGAGAGAGAGAGAGAGAGAGAGAGGAGAGAGAGAGGACGAGAGGGAGAGAGCGAGAGAGTGAGAGAGAGAGAGAGAGACTGAGAGAGAGAGAGAGAGGCCATGGTGGGGGGCCGCCGGAAGGGGGGAGGGAGGGAGGTCAGAGGAGGGAGGGAGGACTGAGGCGGGAGGGTGCCGGTGGAGGGGGGGGGGCGGGGGGAGATGGGGGGGTGTCGCCGGAGGGGGAGAGAGAGAGAGAGAGGCCGCCAGAAGGGGGGAGGGAGGGAGGACTGAGGGGAGGGGTGCCGTCGGAGGGGGGGGGGGGGCGGGGGGCAGATGGGGGGTGTCGCCGGAGGGGGGGAGAGAGAGAGAGGAGAGAGAGAGAGAGAGAGGCCAGGTGGGGGGGGGGGCTGAAAGGGAGGTACGTTTTCACCTACGGACACGTCCCTCCATTCTTAGTTGACCCGTTGGTGCAATCCGAGGCTCCCGATCCCCCACCGCCCTGCGGCAGGACCTGGAAAATGGGACTGCCGCCACGGCTGCCCGGCAGACCACGCCGAGCGGCCTCGTCGCCGCAACGGGGCCAGGAGAGCTCAGAAGCTGAGGGGGAGGGGTGCCGTTAGGGGGGGGGGGGGGGGGGGGCGCCGAAAGGTAGGAGGGAGGAGGTAGGGTTTTAGTTTAGATATGTATAATATTTATAGATTAAATATGAGCCATTAGATTTAAGATCCAATGGCCATAACTAATTCAGTTTCGGATCGGATCTTAAACGGAGCGGAGATCTCATATTTCTGCGTCTGCTCCGTTTATTATTTGGATAATATCCGTATCCGAATCCGCTCCGTCGGATATCTTTAAACGGATATAGATATGCTTAATCGGATACGAATCCGAATCGGATCTGGATATTATCGGATCCGTTTACAGCCCTACCTGCCAGCACCCCCTCCCCCTCCCCTGTCCAGGAGGCCTTTTCGTGAGAATAAGGTAGGATAATTTGCAAAACCTATAGGAGGAATTTCCCACCTTAAGTATGCATGGTTTGTTTACTGTTTGGTTTATGATTTGATTGTGGTATGTTTATCTTGCAAGAATTTTTGTAGGACATATTTTAACTTGTTATCTGATTTCTGTTCATCATTTTAATCTTTATGTGAAGATATGAATGTTTATTTGAAAGACAATAAGCATGATAATACGACTATGCTATGTAAGACCACGATGCCATATGTAAGAAACATGGATATTGCCATCAAAGGAGAGATGGACTACCCTTATAGGCATCTGTGGGGGAGTCAAGTTGAAGAAAAATGCTTGTTAAAAGTCCTATATTGGCATGTCTATGATCCGCTCAAAACATTTTTTGGGCAATATGATCAATTAAAACTGATGGCAATCGTGTGGAACTCGAATCTTCGACTTTGAAAGGTTTATAGATAGGGAGACTTTAATATATTGGAATTGGGATATTGCGATCTTAGACACGATGGGCCTGATAAACTACTTTAACTCATTTTAAATTTTTATTATTAAAATTTAGACACAAATCAGAGTATCAGACTGAATTGATTTATATGTTCGCGATTGTATTGTTAAAGAAATGTTTAGTGTACTTGAATTTATACTTTACACTTATATTTTTACTTTTTTATGGCTAATGAGAAAAAAAGTACAATACATCTATCCAATAAAAAATTAAAAAATATAAATATAAAATGTAAACTCAAATACACTAATTTTGTTTGTATCGATATATAGAGAGTCTGATTCAATTCACTGGTTCGTGCGAATCATGACTCCAACATAAACCGTGTGCAAAAGACCAGAGAGAATTGGGGGGAGGGTTTCATGCAAAATATGAAATTCTCACTTACAATAAATTCATAAACAAAATATGAAATTTTTTTTAAGGATAATATTAAGAGTTTAACTCTTATTAGCTAATATAATAGATTAACGTGATTGACCAGTCGTAGGAGAAACACATCCCATGTTCAAAGGAGACCTCGATGATAGATCTTACTATCGTAAAAAGTAGTCTATATGGACTCAACTAGGAAGGTCCCCTATGAAATTGATGACAATGCCAATTAAACCTTCATAGGTTGTTGGAGCTATCCCTTTCTTCATGAGAAATCTAAATGGGCCTCATCGATCCAATGGGCCTAAATGTGTTCCGTTGAAGAGAAGAGTGGTTATATTGTCTTGAATTTAAATACAAATATAGTGTTTGATAATTTTTTTTGACGAAATAAGATTTATATAGCCGACCTCGAATAATGGGATAAAGCTCTATGATGATGATGACATATATGTGGTATAAAGCTCTAGATATGGATAATTTGAGATGAGGACATATGCCTACTCTTAAGTTAGTTTGTTTATGTCGGTCCATAAATCATACTTCGCTTGTGTGGTGGCTATTCCTAGCCACTACATGCGCAGAGCCCATCATGGCCCATCTCAATCTAGCAGGACCCAAGGACCGTCTTCGGATGCCTTACAGCTTGTTCGGCCCAGGGCCCTCTTTTTCAAGCAGGCACTGCTCGGCGTACGCCATGGCCTCCTCAGCACGAGAAACACTTCTGTGCACCGAACATCCAGCAGAGGGCCTTGTCGCCGAGCAACGGGTTCCATTTACCGAACAGGGTACCTGCTCGGTACCTCCGACCAGGAGGATTTAGGCAGCCCTCCGTCTCCTTGCGACGGTTACAACGGCTACATCATGCATGACCCACGATTAAGTGGTGCGTTAACTGCAAGGCCGCTCAACGGGCGCCTCCCCGCTAAGGGCACTAATCGGCGCGCCCTTTTCGGCGTTGTCCAGGGACGTTCCGTCCCTCTCCCTCAGCACTTCTGCCTATAAAAGGCTCAAGGAAACCTCCATGCAAAGGTACGTAATCTTACTCACACTGCCCTCGCGCAACACACATGAGAACCCCCGCTCCTTTAAGCTTCTCCAGTCCACACGACTTAAGCATCAGAGGGTTATCCATGGTTCTTCAACCGGGCCCCCTGATGGGTTTTGGTTTGCAGACTTCCATCCGCACCGGCGATCGTCTTCCCTCTCAAGTGGAGTTCCGTTTGGCCCTAGCCCAAATAGGAAAAGCCCTCACAACTTGTATTCTTTTTTCTTGATAGTATTGTAGTTCTTACATTAATGTAATTCATTTACATGTATGTGTGAATTTGTTTAATATTGCACTTGTTCACATGTAATATTTTGTTTTCATATTCCTTTCATATTTATGTGGGTTTTAATTTGATCTATGCATTTATAGCAATTTATCACTGCACACACCTCACGAGAGCGTGTTAAGCCCGTGTCAATGAACCTTCCCGTTCAAGACTTTGGGATTGATGTGCACGAATCTATTTTCAATGATGAGAACGTGTATATCTAACTCAAAGTCTTGAATTGTCCCGTTTTGGACAGTCTGTGAATGTTTGATCACAGTTAGGTGGTCATTTACTATGTGTTTGTATTATTGTTGAAAATTTCGGGTGCTTATGCTCACTCCTCTGATATACCTTTATTGATTTAGAATATTTTCTTAACCATATTAGTAAGTGTTTAAGAAAATATCTTAATCAATAAATATTTTGGTATATCGGAGAGGTGTGGGAGATACTGCCGAAATTTTCAGCAAATAATATAACACATAGTAAATGGTCATCTGAGTGCGATCAAATATTCACAGATGGGCAAAAAGTGATAATCTAAATAATATGTCCTACCTATTCATTTTGACTTACTCGAACGATGTGAGGGTGTGTTGGATTTAACTCGTGACATGACATTTAATCTATGTAGGAAAAATGTCTTATGAGAATCGGTCATGGATGTACCGTGGAATAGTTAATGGAGTTGTGACAGAGGAGTTAAGACGAGTTGACAGTTTCATTCAGTTTGTATTGAGTAATTCATCAGTAGCAGTTGATCCGATGGGTAACATCGATGTCGTGTTCGGCTTGTAAGAACAGAAAGTGGATATCGACATGGGATGTGCAACATCATTTGTATACGAGAGGATTTGTTGCCCATTATGAGTTATGGTAGTCTCATGGTGAGTGAATATTCAGTCGTCTGAACCAGCCAACTTTGCCTCCACAAGTACATACGTAGACATGGTTGTCGATGCTACTGGTCCGGAGTTAATATTCATGATGACCAAACAAATGAAGAAGTGCAGAATGATACAGCTCAGAGATTTTATCAGTTACTTCGAGATGCTGATGAGCCATTATGGGATGGTTGTGAGAAGCATACACGGTTGCAGTGTCGCAGCTACTGAATTTGAAGTCTGAATTTCATATGAGCGAGAGTTGTTTTGATCGGCTTCTTACTCGTCAAGAGTATGCTTCCTCAATCAGAGAGGTTGCCTGATGATTTTACCGTGCGAAGAAGATGATGAATGATCTGGGGCTTGACATTATGAAAATTGATACATGTCCGAATCACTGTATGTTGTACTACAAAGATGATGCAGATAAGACATCATGTTGTATTGTAAGCATGATAGATTCAAGCCTAAGAGAGGGACAAGTCAAAGTAGAAGTAGAAGGATGTTTATATAAGTCATTGCGGTACTTTCCGATCACACCCAGATTGCAGCGGTTGTTCATGTCCCCCAAGACAACGGGACATATGACTTGGCATGCGGAAAGAGTCCATCTTGATGATGGTGAAATCAGTCATCTGCCGATGGTGAAGCTTGGGCTCATTTTAGCCATACTCATCCTTACTTCTCAAGGGATCCACGCAACGTGCGGCTGGGTTTATGCACAGACAGTTTCAATCCATTCGGAGGCTCGGTGGCATCTACTCATGTTGGCCAATATTCCTAACACCGTACAACCTTTCGCCAGGCATGTGCATGAAGCGTGAGAATCTGTTCCTTTCATTGCTGATTCCAGGTCCAAAAAGTCCAGGAAAAAAAAATTGACATATCTCTCAGACTGTTGATTAATGAACTGAAATTGTTATGGTCAGATAGGGTTCTCTCTATGATGCATCCAGAAAACAGAATTTCAATTTGAAGCTGCATAATGTGGACAATAAGTGACTTTCCAGCGTACGACATGTATCTGGCTGGAGCACACATGGGAGGTTGGCATGTCCTTATTGTATGGAGGATTCTAAATCATTCGTGTTGAAATATGGGGGAAAATCATGTTGGTTTGATTGTGATCGTCAGTTTCTACCGAGAGTGACATCCTTCCGAAAGCAAAATGATTCTTTATGATAAAAATACAATTGTGATGGATGAGGTAGATATGGAACGGGTGTATGGTGGAAACATGGCGAGGCGGGTCAGAACTTACGACGTATCACAACTGGCTGGTAGTACCGACAAATCCCCAGCTTTGGAATGATCACAATTGGGCGAAGCAAGCATCTTTGGAATTGCCTTATTGGTCAACACTTTTGATACGACATAACCTAGACGTCATGCATATAGAGAAGAATATTTTTGATAATGTGTCAACACAGTTATGGACGTCAAAGGCAAAACGAAGGATAACGTCAAGGCACGAATGGATTTGAAAGTACTTTGCAGACGTCCAGAACTAGAGCTGCAAATGTAGTGGAAAAGTGGTGCAACCTAAAGCTTCATATGTGCTTGGGGCCAGATAGATTAAGGAAGTGTTGTAATGGTTGAAGCAATGAGATTTCCGGATGGATATGTCTCGAATATTGCCGTTGTGTAAATGTCAACGAGGAGAAAATTACGGAATGAAGAGTCATGACTGCCATGTTTTCATGCAAAGACTGATACAATTGCTTTTCGTAAGTGTTGCCGAAGCAAAAATATGGGGAGCATTGACTGAGCTGAGTCAATTCTTCAGGATTTTATCTGCATTAGAACTCAGACTTCATGACTTGCAAAATATGGAGCAAAATATAATACATATAGTCTGCAAATTAGAGAAGAATTTCCTCCAGCATTCTTTGATTCAATGGAGCACTGATCATCCATTTGCATATGAGGCTGGGTCGGAGGACCAGTACAATTTCGATGGATGTATCTATTTGAGAGGTATATTCCTATGTCTCAATTTTATTCACATTACGATGATCTTTATATTTCATATGTATTATTTGAATTATTGGTAGATGCATGCACGATCTTAAGATGAAAGTCTGCAACAAAGCACAAGTTGAATGCTCCATTACCCAGGCGTACCTTATTGAGAGATATCGAACTTTGTTCGATGTACTTTTGACATGGAAATACGAACCCGACGCACTCAACCTCCACGTAATGATGATGGTGGGATTTTAATGTGTTGCCTGACTCTCTGTATTCAATTGTCCCGGACGACGGGTGTTCGGATATTCTTCTACTCGTGCACTCGAAGACAGTTCATGAACTGCACAGAAATAGACCCTACATTGAGTAAGCTCTCAACACTAATGATGTACATCATTTGCGAGCAATACTGGCCGAACTTAGAGGTTGTGTGACATTTACATTGTAGAGAGTTGACTCGGTCATACTGCAACGGAATCTACGTCTGACTGACGTGCAGGTTGAAAAGGAAGGGAGAAGTCTTTTCCTACTGGTTAAGATCGAGTAAGTAGTGTCTAAATATTTTGAAGCATCAGTGTTATGCTCTTATGCATAATTAGTTGTTGTAATCTGTTATGTCTGTCCCTTTTTTTAATAATAGGTTGAACAAGGATTTATAACTGATTCAAGAGTACAGAGATCAGTTAGGGGCCCTCGAAGATTGTACGTGTCTATCTAGGTACATTGTGAATGGATACCGATTTCACACGAGAGATTATGGACGGAATAAGTCTATGATGAACAGCGGCGTTTGTGTGAAGGGAAGTGCCTACAAGAAAATGAAAGAAATAGACTATTATGGCATTCTCGAAGAAGTCATTAAACTGTAAATTTTGGGACAAGACAACAATGTATTTCTCTTCAAGTGTCATTGGTTTGATCCGACCTCTATCGTAATGACAACACATTGGGATTGTCGATGTCAAGCATAAGTCCAGGTGAGTATGTATGAGCCATTCATTCTGGCGGCACAAGCCCAACAAGTTTATTATTCAAATTTTCGTCCTCAAATTGAGAGATTGGTGGGCTGCATGTAGAGTGAAATCAAGGATATTCTCTGAGTATGAGCTTGTCTCGGCTGATGATGAGCTCGAAGGTGTTAATGACAATTTTTCCAATCAGCCAGAGTGACGCACGAGAGTTGGCGGCTTCTACACAGTTCAGTGTTGATGATTAAATGAACCAATTTACTTATATAAGGATAACGAATAGGAGAAGTTGACCCAAATGCCCTTGAGCGGCAGGTGGAGTCTGATGAGGAGGAAGAGTCCCTGATGATCAGAATGAATTCGAGGAGGATGACGAAGATGACACTGATTAAACATATCTTCAGCATCTGATGATGAATATAGATAATATTATAAAATTTTGTAAGAACTGAGTGTTGTTGCTAGTTATATGTTATTCAATAGCAACTTCAAATTTGAGTGCTGATGACATATTATATCTTTATATCTCAATAGAGATATGGTACGTGGAGGACGGAGTCAGAGGGTTTCCACCTCCGTAGGCTGAGGGTCTGCCTCCCCGTCCACGCCGATAGTCCCGACGACCCGGTATTGTATATGTAAACACAAAATCTATATATTTTTATTACATTAACTTTATATTTTCTAACGTACATACAATTTGCAGGGACTGCCTCTCACGCCGGTTCATCCCGGCGGGACAGGTATATGTATATGTAAACATAAAACTCTATATATATTCATATTAAATTCATATTTTCTAACTACATACAATTTTGCAGGGACTGCCTCCGTCCACGTCGGTCGTCCTGGCGACAGGTATATGTATATGTAAACACAAAATCTTATATTATTGTTCATATTAAATTCATAATTTTATAATGTGTATATAATTTTGTAGGAACCACCTCCTCGACACGCCAGTAGCGCCACCTTTCCCTTCTTCCTCACCACCAGGTACATGTATGTTTCCATAGATTAGTACGTTTCTTGTCTTCCAATTTATACAACAATATTGTACTTAATGTTTTCAACAGAGGTGGAGAGCCAGCATCCAGCAGCGGATGAGGAGGGGCCTCAGCTACTGGACGGCAACCATGTTGGATTCAGGGTAAACATGATCACTTCAAACTTATGTATTTGTTATTTATGTTATACAGTTCATGTACAAAATTAATGTGCAATTGCAGGGGGAAGATAGATCCGGTTCTGCTTCCCGCTATATTACGACGCTGGTCCACGCACACATTCTAGGACCAGTGGATGCATGGAGAGAGTTTCCGGTGCCCGTCCGAGATTTATTATTTGACATGTTCACGATATTATAATTTTTACTAATTTGAAGTCATTTCTTTAATTACTATCTCTGTTAGTGCACAAAGTTGAGTAATTTTATTTCTTAACAGTGGAGGTACGGTTCACGAGACCTGAGGATCTCCATCGAGCTCGAGCCGTCTAGGAGTCTACTGCCCAGACTAATTTAGAAAGTTGATGTATGAGGCCGCGGACAAGGCAATGAAGACCACAGGCAGTCGAGATCCTATGGCTTGGCTGGATTACGGCCCTGTTTGGCTGAGGAGGGACTATTGGGAGTCCCTTTGTCATCGTTGGGTACTAGACCATAGGCAGGGGAGCGGTCACAGGCAGCAAAACGCAACCGATCAATCATCTGGAGAAGAATGTGCATACTAGTGGGTCCGTATCTTATGCGACCCACAGCCAACAATTGGTAAGCATATTATTGTTCAATTACTTAATAATTAATTATTATTGTGAAACTAAACTAATTTGTGGAATTGTAAGCGTCACGAGCTCGAGCGTGCCCCTACTTTTTGCGAGTTATTTGATCACTCATAAGCGGAAGGGGACGGATGACTATGTCAGCGAGAGTGCTCGCACGATTGCTGTAAGTCAAAATATAAATTTTGAATTCAATTAAGATATTAAATAATTTGATTTCAATAATTTAGTTTAATTTGTTCTGCAGGAGAGACCTATGATAGGACGATGGCGGATTGCTATGCAGAGGGCACTCCCCAGCCAGACTTGGACCCAGAGGCTTGGGTCGACGCAGCGGGAGGGCCGAGGAAGGGTCGAGTGTACAGCTTTGGGAAGCCTGGATACTACTCCAGTGTTGTCCTCATATGCGAGTTCAGTCGCTCCTCCGGCATATGCGACTCATCTGATGTGCCGCCCGACAGTGGTGTAGAGGAGATGAGAACCCTCATCTGGGAAGAGCTACGGACGCACTTTGGCGTTATGGTCGAGTAGTTGATCTTAGCCATGCAGAGAGTATGCCCTCACAGCTAGCCCTCAGGTCAATATTACTATTAATTTCATATAGTTTGACTGAAATGAAACCACTAAAGAAGGTCACAAGGGAAAAAAAGAAATCTAAATTAAGAAAACTATAAAGAAGATCCTTTATACAATCAATTATGGAAGGATAAAAAAGCCATATGAGCACTCAAATTACTATTCTAAGATAAACGAAGTTAAATGGCGTTCAAATGACTAATCTAAAAAAACTCAAATGTTAAAGGATCAGAACAAGCAACCTGGGGGTTCAAAATCCCAAAATGGGATCCGATCGAGTGTCGTTCGCTCCGACACGACGGGTGGGTGAAATTGACGTGTGCGAACTAACGGAATCCGAATTGGATTCCTGGATTGGGTTGGGCGATCAAATGACTAATCTAAAAAAATACAAGTCTAAAGGATCAGAACATGCAACCCAGGGGTCCAAAATCCCAAAATGGGATCCGATCGACGTGTCGTTCGCTCCGACACGATCGGGGGGGTGAAATTGACGTGTGTGAACTGACGGAATCCGAATTGGATTCCTGGATTGGGTGGGCGTTCAAATGACTAATCTAAAAAAAAACTCAAGTCTAAATGATCAAAACACGCAACCCGGGGGTCCAAAATTCCAAAATAGGATCCGATCGACGTTACGTTTACTCCGACACGACCGGGTGGGTGAAATTGACGTGTGCGAACTGACAGAATCCGAATTAGATTCCCTATTGGGTTGGGCATTCAAATGACTAATCTTAAAAAAAAACCTAAGTCTAAAGGATCAAAACACGCAACCCGGGGGTCCAAAATCCCAAAATGGGATCGATCGACGTGTCGTTCGCTCCGACACGACCGGGTGGGTGAAATTGACGTGTGCGAACTGATGGAATCGAATTGGATTCTTGGATTGGGTTGGGCGTTCAAATGACTAATCTAAAAAAACTCAAGTCTAAAGGATCAAAACATGCAACCCGGGGGTCCAAAATCCCAAAATGGGATCCAATGACGTGCCGTTTACTCCGACACGACCAGGTGGGTGAAATTGACGTGTGCGAACTGACGGAATTCGAATTAGATTCCCAGATTGGGTGGACGTTCAAATGACTAATCTAAAAAAAACCCAAGTCTAAAGGATCAAAACACGCAACCTAGGCGTCCAAAAATCCCAAAATGAGATCCGATCGATGTGTCGTTCGCTCTGACACGATCGGGTAGGTGAATTGACGTGTGCGAACTGACGGAATCCGAATTAGATTCCCATTTTTGGTTGGGCGTTCAAATGACTAATCCAAAAAAACCAAGTCCAAATGATCAGAAACGCAACCTGGGGGATCAAAATCCTAAAATGGGATCGATCGACATGCCGTTCACTCCGACATGACCGGGTGGGTGAAATTGACGTGTGCGAACTGACGGAATCCAATTGGATTCCCGGATTGGGTTGGGGTTCAAATGACTAATCTAAAAAAAACCCAAGTCTAAAAGATACGAACAAGCAACCCGGGGGTCAAAATCCCAAAATGGGATCCGATCGACGTGCGTTCGCTCCGACATGACCGGGGGGGAAATTGACGTGTGCGAACTGACGAAATCCGAATTGGATTCCGGATTGGGTTGGGGTTCAAAGACTAATCTAAAAAAAACCCAAGTCTAAAGGTCAAAACAAGCAACCCGGGGGTCCAAAATCCCAAAATGGGATCCGATCGATGTGTCGTTCGCTCCGACACGACCGGGTGGGTGAAATTGACGTGTGCGAACTAACGGAATCCGAATTGGACTCCCAGATTGGGTTGGGCGTTCAAATGACTAATCTAAAAGAAAATCCAAGTCTAAAGGATCAAAACACGTAACCCAGAGGTCCAAAATCTCAAAATGGGATCCGATCGATGTGTCGTTCGCTCGACACGACCGGGTGGGTGAAATGACATGTGTGAACTGACGGAATCCGAATTGGATTCCCGGTTTGGGTTGGGCATTCAAATGACTAATCTAAAAAAAACCAAGTCTAAAGAATTCAGAACAAGCAACCCGGGGGTTCAAAATCCCAAAATGAGATCCGATCGATGTGCCGTTCGCTCCGACACGACCGAGTGGGTGAAATTGCGTGTGCGAACTGACAGAATCCGAATTACATTCCAGATTGGGTTGGGCGTTCAAATGACTAATCTACAAAAAACCCAAATATAAAGGATCAAATCACGCAATCCGGGGGTCCAAAATCTCAAAATGGGATCCGATCGACGTGTCGTTCACTCCGACACGACGGGTGGGTGAAATTGACGTGTGCGAAATGACGAAATCCGAATTGGATTCCCAGATTGGGTTGGGCGTTCAAAGACTAATCTGAAAAAACCCGTCTAAAGGATCAAAACACGCAACCCGGGGGTCCAAAATCCCAAAATGGGATCCGAGACGCGGCGTGCGTTCACTCCGACACGACCGGGTGGGTGAAAGTGACGTGTGCGAACTGACGGAATCCGAATGGATTCCCGATTTGGGTTGGGCATTCAAATGACTAATCTAAAAAAAACCCAAGTCTAAAGGATCAAAACACGCAACCCAGGGGTCCAAAATCCCAAAATGGGATCCGATGATGTGTCGTTCGCTCTGACACGACCGGGTAAGTGAAATTGACGTGTGTGAACTGACAAAATCCTAATTGGATCCCCGGTTGGGTTGGGCATTCATAACTAATATAAAAAAAACCCAAGTCTAAAGGATCAGACAAGCAACTCGGGGGTTCAAAATCCCAAAATAGGATCCGATCGACGTGTTGTTCGCTCCGACACGACCGGGTGGTGAAATTGACATGTGCGAACTGACGAAATCTGAATTGGATTCCCGGTTTGGGTTGGGCATTCAAATGACTAATCTAAAAAAAACCCAAGTCTAAAGGATCAGAAACAAAGCAACCTGGGGGTTCAAAATCCCAAAATGGGATCTGATCGACGTGCCGTTCCTCCGACACGACAGGTGGGTGAAAATGACGTGTGCGAACTAACGGAATCCAATTGGAATCCCGGTTTGGGTTGGGCGTTCAAATGACTAATCTAAAAAAAACCCAAGTCTAAAGGATCAGAACAAGCAACCCAGCTGTTCAAAATCCCAAAATGGGATCCGATCGACGTGCCGTTCACTCCGACACGACCGGATGGGTGAAATTGACGTGTGCGAACTGACGGAATCCGAATTGGATTCTCGATTTGGGTTGGGCGTTCAAATGACTAATATAAAAAATACCCAAGGTAAAAGATCAGAACAAGCAACTCGGGGGGTCCAAAATCTAAAATAAGGATCTGATCGGCGTACCGTTCACTCTGACACAACCGGGTGGTGAAAGTGACATGTGCGAACTGACGGAATTCAAATTGGATTCTCGGTTTGGGTTGAGCGTTAAATGACTAATATAAAAAAAAACCCAAGTCTAAAGGATCCAAAATATTTTCTAATTAAATTTTGGAATAATCATATGTTTTAAATTAATTTTTTAAAATAATGTTTGTATATTAATTTATTAATGTTT
>JACBKR010005681.1:0-18998 GCA_014218235.1 Colocasia esculenta | reverse complement strand
AACCTTGAAATCGGGGAGATCGTCGGTTAGAATCGCAATTTCGGAGTGCGAAACAAAGGTTTTTGGACCCCATAATGACATCTTATCACCCTAGGCTATAAGGGGACGTTGGGCGTCTCTGAGTGCCGATTCCGAATTGTGGTCTTATAAGAAATTCCGATAACCGAGTAGGAAGTTATGCCCATTTGAGCGAAGAGGTGTCCGTATGCGATCGCATCGACGGCCCGCGACCACGCTCCCGGGAAGGAATTTTGCGCGGGACCGGAAATCTCTGAATGCGACCTTTTACCGACCGGGTCGAAGTGCCGATTCCGAATTGGGGCCTCGCGGGTGGTTCGACCCCCGGGCGAACAGATATCTGCGTCCGATCGAGGATACGGTTTTCGATGTACTATAACGCACGTTCCGGGGTGGAATTTTGGCGCCGGAACGGAATTCCGTGAAACCAGCGCCCTATCGACCGTGTCGGAGTGCCGATTCCGATTGTGGCCACATTAGCGATTCCGATGCACGGGCGAAAGTTATGCACAGTACTTGGCTGAAGGGGTGGGAATAAAGTAGAGGGGGTGACATATCGGCGATGTTCGAGCACCCATATCAACGACCTCGGGACGAGATCTCTCGAAGAGTTGAACGACTTCCGATCGCCGTGATAGGCCGGCTCTGTGTGTGGGCTCCTCCAGCGTTCGCATAATCGAGGGAGTCGCTACTAATAGAAAACCTTGAAATCCGGGGAGATCGTCGGCTAGAATCACAATTTCGGAGTGCGAAACGAAGGTTTTAGGACCCCGAAACGACATCTTATCGCCCAAGGAGATAAAGGGACGTCGGGCGTCTCTGATTGCCGATTCTGAATTGTGGTCTTATAACAATTCCGATAATCGAGTAGGAAGTTATGCCCGTTGAGCGAAGAGGGTCCGTATTTGATCGCATCGCGGCCGCGCACCACGCTCCCGAAGAGGAATTTTGCGCCGGACCGAAAATCGTGAATGCGACCTTTTACCGACCGGGTCGAAGTGCAGATTCCGAATTGGGGCCTCGCGGGTGGTTCCGACCCCGGGGCGAACAGATATCTGCGTCCGACGAAGGGTACGGTTTTGTCGGTGTACTATAACGCACGCTCCGGGGCGGAATTTCGGCGTCGGAACGAATTCCACGAAACCAGAGCCCTATCGACCGTCTCGGAGTGCCAATTCCGAATTGTGGTCACATTAGCGATTCCGATGCCCGGGCGGAAAGTTATGCACAGTTCTTTGGCTGAAGGGGTGGGAATAAACTAGAGGGGGTGACTATATCGGCGATGTTCGAGCACCCATATCAACGAGCTCGGGAGGAGATCTCGCGACGAGTTGAACACGACTTCCGATCGCCGTGACAGGCCGGCTCCGTGTGTGGGCTCCGCCAGCGATTCGCGTAATCGAGGGAGTCTCTACTGTTAGAAAACCTTGAAATCGGGGAGATCGTCGGCTAGAATTGCAATTACGGAGTGCGAAACGAAGGTTTTTGGACTCCGAAACGACGTCTATCGTCCAGGCAATAAGGGGCATAGGATTCTCTGAGTTCCGATTCCGAATTGTGGTCTTATAAGAAATTCCGATAACCGAGTAGGAAGTTATGCACGTTTGAGCGAAGAGGTGTCCGTATGCGATCGCATCGACGGCCTGCGACCACGCTCTCGGAGAGGAATTTTACGCCGGACCGGAAATCTCTGAATGCGACCATTTACCGACCGGGTCGAAGTGCCGATTCTGAATTGGGGCCTCGCGGGTGGTTCCGACCCCCGGGCGAACAGATATCTGCGTCTGATCGAAGGGTACGGTTGTCGGTGTACTATAACGCACGTTCCGGGGCGGAATTTCGGCGCCGTAACGGAATTTCGCGAAACCAGCGCCCTATCGACCGTCTCGGAGTGCCGATTCCGAATTGTGGTCACATTAGCGATTCTGATGCCGGTCGAAAAGTTATGCACAGTTCTTTGGCTGAAGGGGTGGGAATAAATTAGAGGGGGTGACTATATCGGCGATGTCGAGAGCACCCATATCAACGACCTCGGGAGGAGATCTCGCGAAGAGTTGAACATGACTTCCAACGCTTGACGTGACAGCCGGCTCCGTGTGTGGCTCCTCCAGCGATTCGCGTAATCGAGGGAGTCGCTACTAATAGAAACCTTTAAATCGGGGAGATCGTCGGCTAGAAACGCAATTTCGGAGGGCGAAACGAAGGTTTTTGGGCCCCGAAACGAAACGACATCTATCACCCGCATAAGGCGCCGTCGGGCTTCTCTGAGTGCCGATTCGAATTGTGGTCTTATAAGAAATCCGATAGCCGAGTAGGAAGTTATGCCCGTTTGAGCGAAGAGGTGTCCGTATGCGATCGCATCGACGGCCCGCGACCACGTTCCCGGAGAGGAATTTTGCGCGGACCAGAAATCTCCGAATGGACCTTTACCGACCGGGTCGAAGTGCGATTCCGATTGGGGCCTCGCGGGTAGTTCCGACCCCGGGGAAACAGATATCTGCGTCCGATCGAAGGGTACGGTTGTGGGTGTACTATAACGCACGCTTCGGGGGGAATTTCGGCGCCGAACGAATTCCGCGAAACCAGCGCCCTATCGACCGTCTCGGAGTGCCGATTCCGAATTGTGGTCACAGTAGCGATTCCGATGCCCGGGCGGAAAGTTATGCACAGTTCTTTGGCTGAAGGGGTGGGAATAAACTAGAGGGGGTGACTATATCGGTGATGTTCGAGCACCCATATCAACGACCTCGGGAGGAGATCTCGCGAAGAGTTGAACACGACTTCCGATCGCCGTGACAGGCCGGCTCCGTGTGTGGGCTCCGCCAGCGATTCGCGTAATCGAGGGAGTCTCTACTATTAGAAAACCTTGAAATCGGGGAGATCGTCGGCTAGAATCGTAATTTCAGAGTGCGAAACGAAGGTTTTTGGACCCCGAAATGATGTCTTATCGCCCTAGGCGATAAGGGGGCGTCGAGCTTCTCTGATTGCCGATTCCGAATTGTGGTCTTATAAGAAATTCCGATAACCGAGTAGGATGTTATGCCCATTTGAGCGAAGAGGTGTCCGTATGTGATCGCATCGACGGCCGCGACCAAGGTCCCGGAAGGATTTTTCGCCGGACCGGAAATCTCTGAATGCGACCTTTTACCGACCGGGTCGAAGTGCCGATTCTGAATTGGGGCCTCGCGGGTGGTTCGACCCCCGGGCGAACAGATATCTGCGTCCGATCGAAGGGTACGGTTGTCTGTACTATAACGCACGTTCCGGGGCGGAATTTCGGCGGCGCGGAACGGAATTCCGTGAAACCAGCGCCCTATCGACCGTGTCGGAGTGCCGATTCCGAATTGGTCACATTCGAGCGATTCCGATGCACGGGCGAAAAGTTATGCACAGTTCTTTGGCTGAAGGGGTGGGAATAACTAGAGGGGGTGACTATATCGGCGATGTTCGAGCACCCATATCAATGACCACAGGACGAGATCTCGCGAAGAGTTGAACACGACTTCCGATCGCCGTGATGCCGGCTCTGTGTGTGGGCTCCTCCATTGATTCGCGTAATCGAGGGAGTCGCTACTAATAGAAAACCTTGAAATCGGGGAGATCGTCGGTTAGAATCGCAATTTCGGAGTGCGAAACGAAGGTTTTTGGACCCCAAAACGACATCTTATCGCCATAGGCAATGAGGGGACGTCGGGCGTCTCTGAGTGCCGATTCCGAATTGTGGTCTTATAAAAAATTCTAATAACCTAGTAGGAAGTTATGCCCGTTTGAGCGAAGAGGTGTCTGTATGCGATCGCATCGACGGCCCGCGACCACGCTCCCGGACAGGAATTTTGCGCCGGACCGGAAATCTCGAATTGACCTTTTACCAACCGGGTCGAAGTGCCGATCCGAATTGGGGCCTCGCGGGTGGTTCCGACCCCCGGGCGAACAGATATCTGCGTCCGATCGAAGGGTACGGTTGTCGGTGTACTATAACGCACGGTTGGGGGGAATTTCGGCGCCGAAAGGAATTCCGCGAAACCAGCGCCCTATCGACCGCTCGGAGTGCCGATACGAATTGTGGTCACATAGAGATTCCGATGCCTGGGCGAAAAGTTATGCACAGTTCTTTGGCTGAAGGTGTGGGAATAAACTAGGGGGGTGACTATATGGCGATGTTCGAGCACTCATATCAACGACCTCGGGAGGAGATCTCGCGAAGAGTGAACATGACTTTCGATCGCCGTGATAGGGCGGCTCCGTGTGTGGGCTCCGCCAGCTATTCGTGTAACGGGGAGTCGCTACTATTAGAAAACCTTGAAATCGGGGAAATCGTCGGCTAGAATCGCAATTTCGGAGTGCGAAACGAAGGTTTTTGGACCCCGAAACGAGTCTTATCGCCCTAGGCAATAGAAGGGGTGTCGGGCGCTCTGAGTGCCGATTCCGAATTGTGGTCTTATAAGAAATTCTGATATCGAGTAGAAAGTTATGCCCGTTTGAGCGAAGAGGTGTCCGTATGCGATCGCATCGACGGACCGCGACCACGTTCCCGAGAGAGGAATTTTGCGCCGTACCGGAAAATCTCTGAATGCGACCTTTTACCGACTGGGTCGAAGTGCAGATTCCGAATTGGGGCGTCGCGGGTGGTTCCGACCCCCGGGCGAACAGATATCTGCGTCCGATCGAAGGGTACGGTTGTCGGTGTACTATAACGCACGCTCCGGGGCGGAATTTCGGCGCCGGAATGGAATTCCACGAAACCAGTGCCCTATCGATCGTCTCGGAGTGCCAATTCCGAATTGTGGTCACATTAGTGATTCCGATGCCCGGGCGGAAAGTTATGCACAGTTCTTTGGCTGAAGGGGTGGGAATAAACTAGAGGGGGTGACTATATCGGCGATGTTCGAGCACCCATATCAACGAGCTCGGGAGGAGATCTCGCGAAGAGTTGAACACGACTTCCGATCACCGTTATAGGCCGGCTCCGTGTGTGGGCTCCGCCAGCGATTCGCGTAATCGAGGGAGTCTCTACTATGAGAAAACTTTGAAATCGGGGAGATCGTCGGCTAGAATCGCAATTTCGGAGTGCGAAACGAAGGTTTTTGGACCCCGAAACGACGTCTTATCGCCTAGGCAATAAGGAGGCGTTGGGCTTCTCTGAGTGCCGATTCCGAATTGTGGTCTTATAAGAAATTCTGATAATCGAGTAGGAAGTTATGCCCGTTTGAGCGAAGAGGTGTCCGTATGCGATCACATCGACGGCCCGCGACCACGCTCCCGGAGAGGAATTTTGCGCCGGACCGAAATCTCTGAATGCGACCTTTTACCGGTCGGGTCAAAGTGTCGATTCCGAATTGGGGCCTCGCGGGTGGTTCCGACCCCCGGGCGAACAGATATCTGCGTCCGATCGAAGGGTACGGTTGTCGGTGTACTATAGCGCACGTTCTGTGGCAGAATTTCGGCGCCGGAACGGAATTCCGCGAAACTGCGCCCTATCGACCGTCTCGGAGTGTCGATTCCGAATTGTGGTCACATTAGCGATTCGATGCCGGGCGAAAAGTTATGCACAGTTCTTTGGCTGAAGGGGTGGGAATAAACTAGAGGGGTTGACTATATCGGCAATGTTCGAGCACCCATATCAACGACCTCGGGAGGAGATCTCGCAAAGAGTTGAACATGACTTTCGATCACCTTGATAGGTTGGCTCCGTGTGTGGGCTCCGCCAGCTATTCGTGTAATCGAGGGAGTCGCTACTATTAGAAAACCTTGAAATCGAGGAGATCGTCGGCTAGAATCGCAATTTTGGAGTGTGAAATGAGGGTTTTTGGACCCCGAAACGACGTCTTATTGCACTAGGCAAGAAGAGGGTGTCGGGCGTCTCTGAGTGCCGATTCCGAATTGTGGTCTTATAAGAAATTCTGATAACCGAGTAGAAAGTTATGCCCGTTTGAGCGAAGAGGTGTCCGTATGCGATCGCATCGACGGCCCGCGAACGTTCCCGGAGAGGAATTTTGCGCCGGATCGGAAATCTCTGAATGCGACCTTTTACGACCGGGTCGAAGTGCCGATTCCGAATTGGGGCCTCGGGGTGGTTCGACCCCCGGGCGAACAGTATCTGCGTCCGATCGAAGGGTACGGTTGTCGGTGTACTATAACGCACGCTCCGGGGCGGATTTTGGCGCCGGAACGGAATTCCGTGAAACCCAGCGCCCAATCGACCGTCTCGGAGTCCCGATCCGAATTTGTGTCCATTAGCGATTCCGATGCCCGGGCGGAAAGTTATGCACAGTTCTTGGCTGAAGGGGTGGGTAAAACTAGAGGGGGTGACTATATCGGCATGTTCGAGCCCATATCAACGACGTCGGGTCGAGATCTCGCAAAGAGTTGGGCACGACTTCCGATCGCTGTGACAGGCCGGCTCCGTGTGTGGGCTCCGCCAGCGATTCGCGTAATCGAGGGAGTCTCTACTTTTAGAAAACTTTGAAATCGGGGAGATCGTCGGCTAGAATCGCAACTTCGGAGTGCGAAACGAAGGTTTTTGGACCCCGAAACGACGTCTTATCGCCATAGGCGATAAGGGGGTGTCGGGCGTCTCTGAGTTCCGATTCCGAATTGTGGCCTTATAAGCAATTCCGATAACCGAGTGGAAAGGTATGCTCGTTTGAGCGAAGAGGTGTCCGATGCGATCGCATCGACGGCCCGCGACCACGCTCCCGGAGAGGAATTTTACGTCGGACCGGAAATCTCCGAATGTAACCTTTTACCACCCGGGTCGAAGTGCCGATTCAGAATTGGGGCCTCGCGGGTGGTTCCGACCCCCGGGCGAACAATATCTGCGTCCGATCGAAAGGTACGGTTGTCGGTGTACTATAACGCACGCTCCGGGGCGGAATTTCGGCGCCGGAACGGAATTCCGCGAAACTTGTGCTCTATCGACCGTCTCGGAGTGCCGATTCCGAATTGTGGTCACATTAGCGATTCCGATGCCCGGGCGGAAAGTTTGCACAGTTCTTTGGCTGAAAGGGTGAGAATAAACTAGAGGGGGTGACTATATCGGGGATGTTCGAGCACCCATATCAACGACCTCGGGAGGAGATCTCGCGAAGAGTTGAACACGACTTCCGATCGCCGTGACAGGCCGGCTCCGCGTGTGGGCTCCGTCAGCTATTCGCGTAATCGAGGGAGTCTCTACTATTAGAAAACTTTGAAATCGGGTAGATCATCAGCTAGAATTACAATTTCGGAGTGCGAAATGAAGGTTTTTTACCCCGAAATGACGTATTATCGCCCTAGGCGATATGTATGCGTCAGGTGTCTCTGAGTGCCGATTCCGAATTGTGGTCTTATAAGCAATTCCGATAACTGAGTAGAAAGTTATGCCCGTTTGAGCGAAGAGTGTCCGTATGCGATCGCATCGAAGGCCCGCGACCACGCTCCCGGATAGGAATTTTGCGCCGACCGAAAATCTCCGATGCGACCTTTTACCGACCCGTGTCGAAGTGTCGATTCCGAATTGGGGCCTCGCGGGTGGTTCCGACCTCCGGGCGAACAGATATCGCGTCCGATCGAAGGGTACGGTTGTCGGTGTACTATACGCACGCTCCGGGGCGGAATTTCGGCGCCCGAATGGAATTCCGCGAAACTAGCCCATATCGACCGTCTCGAGAGCCGATTCTGAATTGTGGTCACATTAGCGATTCCGATGCCGGGCGAAAAGTTATGCACAGTTCTTTGGCTGAAGGGGTGATAATACTAGAGGGGGTGACTATATCGGCGATGTTCGAGCACCCATATCAACGACCTCCGGACGATCTCGCGAAGAGTTGAACACGACTTCCGATCGCCGTGACAGCCGGCTCCGTGTGTGGGCTCCGCTAGCGATTCGCGTAATCGAGAGAGTCTCTACTTTTAGAAAACCTTGAAATTAGAGATCGTCGGCTAGAATTGCATCGCAATTTCAAGTGCGAAACGAAGTTTTTTGGACCCCGAAACGATGTCTTATCGCCCTAGGCTATAACGTGGCGTCGGCTTCTCTGAGTGTCGATTCCGAATTGTGGTCTTATAAGAAATTCCGATAACCGAGTAGGAGTTATGCCCATTTGAGCGAAGAGATGTCCGTATGCGATCGCATCGACGGCCCGCAACCATGCTCCCGGAAGGAATTTTGCGCCGGACCGAAATCTCTGAATGCGACCTTTTACCGACCCGGTCGAGTGCCGATTCCGAATTGGGGCCTCGCGGTGGTTCCGACCCCCGGCGAACAGATATCTGCGTCCGATCGAAGGGTACGTTGTCGTGTAAACGCACGTTCCGTGGCGGAATTTCGGCGCCGTAACGGAATTCCGCAAAACTAGCGCCCTATCGACCGTCTCGGAGTGCCGATTCCGAATTGTGGTCACATTAGCGATTCCGATGCACGGCGAAAAGTTATGACATTCTTTGGCTGAAGGGGTGGGAATAAACTAGAGGGGGTGACTATATCGGCGATGTTCGAGCACCCATATCAACGACCTCGGGGGAGAGATCTCGCGAAGAGTTGAACACGACTTCCGATCACCGTGATAGGCCGCTCCGTGTGTTGCTCCTCCAGTGATTCGCGTAATCGAGGGAGTCGCTACTAATAGAAAACCTTGAAATCGGGGAGATCGTCGCTAGATCACAATTTCGGAGTGCGAAACGAAGGTTTTAGGACCCCGAAACGACATCTTATCGCCCAAGGATATAGGACGGTCGGCGTCTCTGAGTGCCGATTTCGAATTGTGGTCTTATAAGCAATTCCGATAACCGAGTAGGAAGTTATGGCCGTTTTGCGAAGAGGTGTCCCATGCGATCGCATCGACGGCCCGCGACCACGCTCCCGAGAGGAATTTTGCGCGCCGGACCGAAATCTTCCGATGCGACCTTTTACCGACCCGGTCGAAGTGCCGATTTCGAATTGGGGCCTCGCCGGTGGTTCCGACCCCCGGCGAACAGATATCTGCTCCCCGATCGAAGGGTACGGTTGTCGGTGTACTATAACGCAAGCTCCGGGGTAGAATTTCGGCGCCGGAACGGAATTCCGCGAAACCAGCACCCTATCGACAGTCCGGCGTGCCGATTCAGAATTGTTGTCACATTAGCGATTCCGATACCCGGGCGAAAAGTTATGCACAGTTGTTTGGATGAAGGGGTGGGAATAACTAGAGGGGTTGACTAATCGGCGATGTTCGAGCACCCATATCACACGCCTCGGAGGAGATCTCCCGAAGAGTTGAACAGACTTCTCGATCGCCGTGACAGGCCGCTCTGTGTGTGGGCTCTGCCAGCGATTCGTGTAATCGAGGGAGTCGCTACTATTAGAAACCTTGAAATCGGGGAGATCGTCGGCTATAAATCAAATTTTGGAGTGCGAAACGAAGGTTTTTGGACCCCATAACGACGTGTTATCACCTAGGCGATAGGGGCGTCAGGTGTCTCTGAGTGCCGATTCCGATTGTGGTCTTATAAGCAATTCCTATCCGAGAGAAAGTTATGCCCGTTTGAGCGAAGAGGTGTCCGTATGCGATCGCATCGACGGCCCGCGACCACGCTCCCAGAGAGGAATTTTGCGCCGGACCGAAATCTCTGAATGGAACCTTTTACCGACCGGGTCGAAGTGTCGTTAAGTCCGATCCGAATTGGGGCCTCGCGGGTGGTTCCGACCTCCGGGCGAACAGATATCTGCGTCCGATCGAAGGGTACGGTTGTCGTTGTACTATAACGCACGCTCCGGGGCGGAATTTCGGCGCCGGAATGGAATTCCGCGAAACTAGCGCCATATCGACCGTCTCGGAGAGCCGATTCTGAATTGTGGTCACATTAGCGATTCCGATGCACGGGCGGAAAGTTATGCACAGTTCTTTGGCTGAAGGGGTGAGAATAAACTAGAGGGGGTGACTATATCGGCGATGTTCGAGCACCCATATCAACGACCTCGGGACGAGATCTCGCGAAGAGTTGAACACGACTTCCGATCGCTGTGACAGGCCGGCTCCGTGTGTGGGCTCCGCTAGCGATTCGCGTAATCGAGAGAGTCTCTACTTTTAGAAAACTTTGAAATTAGGGAGATCGTCGGCTAGAATCGCAATTTCAGAGTGCGAAATGAAGGTTTTTGGACCCCGAAACGATGTCTTATCGCCCTAGGCTATAACGGGGCGTCGGCTTCTCTGAGTGTCGATTCCGAATTGTGGTCTTATAAGAAATTCCGATAACCGAGTAGGAGTTATGCCCATTTGAGCGAAGAGATGTCCGTATGCGATCGCATCGACGGCCCGCAACCATGCTCCCGGGAAGGAATTTTGCGCCGGACCGGAAATCTCTGAATGCGACCTTTTACCGACCCGGTCGAAGTGCCGATTCCGAATTGGGGCCTCACGGGTGGTTCCGACCCCCGGGCGAATAGATATCTGCGTCCGATCGAAGGGTACAGTTGTCGGTGTACGCACGTTCCGGGGCGAAATTTCGGCGCCGGAACGGAATTCCGCAAAACTAGCGCCCTATCGACTGTCTCGGAGTGCCGATTCCGAATTGTGGTCACATTAGCGATTCCGATGCACGGGCGAAAAGTTATGAACAGTTCTTTGGCTTAAGGGGTGGGAATAAACTAGAGGGGGTGACTATATCGGCGATGTTCGAGCACCCATATCAACGACCTCGGGACGAGATCTCGCGAAGAGTTGAACACGACTTCCGATCACCGTGATAGGCCGGCTCCGTGTGTGGGCTCCTCCAGTGATTCGCGTAATCGAGGGAGTCGCTACTAATAGAAAACCTTGAAATCGGGGAGATCGTCGGCTAGAATCACAATTTCGGAGTGCGAAACGAAGGTTTTAGGACCCCGAAACGACATCTTATCGCCCAAGGAGATAAAAGGACGTCGGGCGTCTCTGAGTGCCGATTCTGAATTGTGGTCTTATAAGCAATTCCGATAATCGAGTAGGAAGTTATGGCCGTTTGAGCGAAGAGGTGTCCGTATGCGATCGCATCGACGGCCCGCGACCACGCTCCCGAAGAGGAATTTTGCGCCGGACCGAAAATCTCCGAATGCGACCTTTTACCGACCCGGTCGAAGTGCCGATTTCGAATTGGGGCCTCGCCGGTGGTTCCGACCCCCGGGCGAACAGATATCTGCGTCCGATCGAAGGGTACGGTTGTCGGTGTACTATAACGCAAGCTCCGGGGTAAAATTTCGGCGCCGGAACGGAATTCCGCGAAACCAGCACCCTATCGACAGTCTCAGAGTGCCGATTCAGAATTGTGGTCACATTAGCGATTCCGATACCCGGGCGAAAAGTTATGCACAGTTGTTTGGATGAAGGAGTGGGAATAAACTAGAGGGGTTGACTATATCGGCAATGTCGAGCACCCATATCAACGACCTCGGGAGGAGATCTCCCGAAGAGTTGAACATGACTTTCGATCGCCGTGATAGGCCGGCTCTGTGTGTGGGCTCTGCCAGCAATTCGTGTAATCGAGGGAGTCGCTACTATAGAAATCTTGAAATCGGGAGATCGTCGGCTAGAATCAGAATTTTGGAGTGCGAAACGAAGGTTTTTGGACCCCATAACGACGTGTTATCACCTAAGGCGATAAGGGGCGTCAGGTGTCCTCGAGTGCCGATTCCGAATTGTGGTCTTATAAGCAATTCCGATATCCGAGTAGAAAGTTATGCCCGTTTGAGCGAAGAGGTGTCCGTATGCGATCGCATCGACGGCCCGCGACCACGCTCCCAGAGAGGAATTTTGCGCCGGACCGGAAATCTCTGAATGGGACCTTTTACCGACCGGGGTCGAAGTGCCGATTCCGAATTGGGGCCTCGCGGGTGGTTCCGACCCCCGGGCGAACATATATCTGCGTCCGATCGAAGGGTACGGTTGTCGGTGTATTATAACGCACGCTCAGGGGTGGAATTTTGGCGCCGGAATGGAATTCCGCGAAACCAGCGCCCAATCGACCGTCTCGGAGTGCTGATTCCGAATTGTAGTCACATTAGCGATTCCGATGGCCGGGCTGAAAGTTATGCACAGTTCTTTGGCTGAAGGGGTGGGTATAAACTAGAGGGGTGACTATATCGGCGATGTTCGAGCAGCCATATCAACGACGTCGGGTCGAGATCTCGCGAAGAGTTGGACAGGACTTCCGATCGCTGTGACAGGCCGGCTCCGTGTGTGGGCTCCGCCAGCGATTCGCGTAATCGAGGGAGTCTCTACTATTAGAAAACTTTGAAATCGGGGAGATTGTCGGCTAGAATCGCAATTTCGGAGTGCGAAACGAAGGTTTTTGGACCCCGAACGACGTCTTATCGCCATAGGCGATAAGGGGGTGTCGGGCGTCTATGAGTTCCGATTCCGAATTGTGGCCTTATAAGCAATTCCGATAACCGAGTAGAAAGGTATGCTCGTTTGAGCGAAGAGGTGTCCGTATGCGATCGCATCGACGGCCCGCGACCACGCTCCCGGAGAGGAATTTTACGCCAGACCGGTAATCTCCGAATGTGACCTTTTAACGACTGGGTCGAAGTGCCGATTCAGAATTGGGGCCTCGCGGGTGGTTCCGACCCCCGGGCGAACAGATATCTGCGTCCGATCGAAAGGTACGGTTGTCGGTGTACTATAACGCACGCTCCGGGGCGGAATTTCAACGCCGGAACGGAATTTCGCGAAACCAGCACCCTATCGACCGTCTCGGAGTGCCGATTCGGAATTGTGGTCACATTAGCGATTCCGATGCCCGGGCGGAAAGTTATGCACAGTTCTTTGGCTGAAGGGGTGGGAATAAACTAGAGGGGGTGACTATATCGGCGATGTTCGAGCACCCATCTCAACGACCTCGGGAGGAGATCTCGCGAAGAGTTGAACACGACTTCCGATCGCCGTGACAGGCCGGCTACGTGTGTGGGCTCCGCCAGCGATTCGCGTAATCGAGGGAGTCTGTACTTTTAGAAAACTTTGAAATCGGGGAGATCGTAGGCTAGAATCGCAATTTCAGAGTGCGAAACGAAGGTTTTTGGACCCCGAAACGACGTCTTATCGCCCTAGGCGATAAGGGGGCGTCGGGATTCTCTGAGTGCCGATTCCGAATTGTGGTCTTATAAGAAATTTCGATAACCGAGTAGGAAGTTATGCCCGTTTGAGCGAAGAGGTGTCCGTATGCGATCGCATCGACGGCCCGCGACCACGCTCCCAGGAAGGAATTTTGCGCCGGACCGGAAATCTCTGAATGCGACCTTTTACCGACCGGGTCGAAGTGTTGATTCCGAATTGGGGCCTCGCGGGTGGTTCCGACCCCCGGGCGAACAGATATCTGCGTCCGATCGAAGGGTACAGTGTCGGTGTACTATAACGCACGTTCCGTTGCGAAATTTCGGCGCCGGAACAGAATTCTGTGAACTAGCGCCCTATCGACCGTCTCGGAGTGACGATTCCGAATTGTGGTCACATTAGCAATTCCGATGCACGGGCGAAAAGTTATGCACAATTCTTTGGCTGAAGGGGTGGGAATAAACTAGAGGGGGTGACTATATCGGCGATGTTCGAGCACCCATATCAACGACCTCGGGACGAGATCTCGTGAAGAGTTGAACACGACTTCCGATCACCGTGATAGGCCAGCTCCGTGTGTGGGCTCCTCCAGTGATTCGCGTAACCGAGGGAGTCGCTACTAATAGAAAACCTTGAAATCGGGGAGATCGTCGGCTAGAATCACAATTTCGGAGTGCGAAACGAAGGTTTTAGGACCCCGAAATGACATCTTATCGCCCAAGGCGATAAAGGGATTTCGGGCGTCTCTGAGTGCCGATTCCGAATTGTGGTCTTGTAAACAATTCCGATAACCGAGTAGGATGTTATGCCCGTTTGAGCGAAGAGGGTCCGTATGCGATCGCATCGACAGCCCACGACCACGCTCCCGGAGAGGAATTTTGCGTCGGACCGGAAATCTCCGAATGCGACCTTTTACCGACCGGGTCGAAGTGTCGATTCCAAATTGGGGCCTCGCGGGTGGTTCCGACCTCCGGGCGAACAGATATCTGCGTCCGATCGAAGGGTACGATTGTCGGTGTACTATAACGCATGCTCCGGGGCGGAATTTCGGCGCCGGAATGGAATTCCGCAAAACCAGCGCCCTATCGACCGTCTCGGAGTGCCGATTCCGAATTGTGGTCACATTAGCGATTCCGATGCCCGGGCAGAAAGTTATGCACAGTTCTTTGGCTGAAGGGGTGAGAATAAACTAGAGGGGGTGACTATATCGGCGATGTTCGAGCACCCATATCAACGACCTCGGGACGAGATCTCGCGAAGAGTTGCACACGACTTCCGATCACCGTGACAGGCCGGCTCCGTGTGTGGGCTCCACCAGCGATTCGCGTAATCGAGGGAGTCTCTACTTTTAGAAAACTTTGAAATCGGGGTGATCGTCGGCTAGAATCGCAATTTCAGAGTGCGAAACGAAGGTTTTTGGACCCCGAAACGACATCTTATCTCCCTAGGCAATAAGGGGGCGTCGGGGTTCTCTGAGTGCCGATTCCGAATTGTGGTCTTATAAGAAATTCCGATAACCGAGTAGGAAGTTATGCCCGTTTGAGCGAAGAGGTGTCCGTATGCGATCGCATCGACGGCCCGCGACCACGCTCCCGGGAAGGAATTTTGCGCCGGACCAGATCTCTGAATGTGACCTTTTACCGAAGACCGGGTCGAGTGCCGATTCCGAATTGGGGCCTCGCGGGTGGTTCCGACCCCCGGGCGAACAGATATCTGCGTCCGATCGAAGGGTACAATTGTCGGTGTACTATAACGCACGTTCTGGGGCGAAATTTCGGCGCCGGAACGGAATTCCGTAAAACTAGCGCCCTATCGACCGTCTCGGAGTGCCGATTCCGAATTGTGGTCACATTAGCGATTCCGATGCACGGGCGAAAAGTTATGCACAGTTCTTTGGCTGATGGGGTGGGAATAAAGTAGAGGGGGTGACTATATCGGCGATGTTCGAGCACCCATATCAACGACCTCGGGACGAGATCTTGCGAAGAGTTGAACACGACTTCCGATCGCCGTGATAGGCCAGCTCCGTGTGTGGGCTCCTCCAGTGATTCGCGTAATCGAGGGAGTCGCTACTAATAGAAAACCTTGAAATCGGGGAGATCGTCGGTTAGAATCACAATTTCGGAGTGCAAAACGAAGGTTTTAGGACCCCGAAATGACATCTTATCGCCCAAGGCGATAAAAGGATGTCGGGCGTCTCTGAGTGCCGATTCGAATTGTGGTCTTGTAAGCAATTCCGATAACCGAGTAGGAAGTTATGCCCGTTTGAGCGAAGAGGTGTCCGTATGCGATCGCATCGACGGCCCACGACCACGCTCCCGGAGAGGAATTTTGCGCCGGACCGAAAATCTCCGCCTGCGACCTTTTAACCGACCGGTCGAAGTGCCGATTTCGAATTGGGGCCTCGCGGGTGGTTCCGACTCCCGGACGAACAGATATCTACGTCCGATCGAAGGGTACGGTTGTCGGTGTACTATACGCATGCTCCGGGGGGGGGGGGGGGCAATTTCGGCGCCGGAACGGAATTC
This sequence comes from Colocasia esculenta, assembly GCA_014218235.1. Taxonomy (NCBI): domain Eukaryota; kingdom Viridiplantae; phylum Streptophyta; class Magnoliopsida; order Alismatales; family Araceae; genus Colocasia; species Colocasia esculenta. The sequence continues at coordinate 3,412 of JACBKR010005681.1, read as the reverse complement.
CGCGAAACCAGCGCCCTATCGACCGTCTCGGAGTGTCGATTCCGAATTGTGGTCACATTAGCGATTCCGATGCCCGGGCGAAAAGTTATGCACAGTTCTTTGGCTGAAGGGGTGGGAATAAACTAGAGGGGTTGACTATATCGACGATGTTCGAGCACCCATATCAACGACCTCGGGAGGAGATCTCCCGAAGAGTTGAACATGACTTTCGATCGCCGTGATAGGCCGGCTCCGTGTGTGGGCTCCTCCAGCAATTCGTGTAATCGAAGGAGTCGCTACTATTAGAAAACCTTGAAATCGGGGAGATCGTCGGCTAGAATCGCAATTTCGGAGTGCGAAACGAATGTTTTTGGACCATAAACGACGTGTTATTGCCCAAGGCGATAAGGGGGCGTCGGGTGTCTCTGAGTGCCGATTCCGAATTGTGGTCTTATAAGCAATTCCGATAACCGAGTAGAAAGTTATGCCCGTTTGAGCGAAGAGGTGTCCGCATCGACGGCCCGCGACCACGCTCCCAGAGAGGAATTTTGCGCCGGACCGAAAATCTTTGAATGCAACCTTTTATCGACCGGGTCGAGTGCCGATTCCGAATTGGGGCCTCGCGGTGGTTCCGACCCCCGGTGAACATATATCTGCGTCCGATCGATGGGTACGGTTGTCGGTGTACTATAACGCACGCTCTGGGGCGGAATTTTGACCCGGAACGGAATTCCGCGAAACCAGCGCCCAATCGACCGTCTCGGAGTGCCGATTCCGAATTGTGGTCACATTAGCGATTCGGATGCCCGGGCGGAAAGTTATGCATAGTTCTTTGGCTGAAGGGGTGGGTATAACTAGAGGGGGTGACTATATCGGCGATGTTCGAGCACTCATATCAACGATCAGGCGAGATCTCGCGAAGAGTTGGACACGACTTCCGATCGCTGTGACAGGCCGGCTCCGTGTGTGGGCTCCGCCAGCGATTCGCGTAATCGAGGGAGTCTCTACTATTAGAAAACTTTGAAATCGAGGAGATCGTCGGCTAGAATCGCAATTTCGGAGTGCGAAACGAAGGTTTTTGGACCCCGAAACGACGTCTTATCGCCATAGGCGATAAGCGGGTGTCGGGCGTATCTGAGTTCCGATTCCGAATTGTGGCCTTATAAGCAATTCCGATAACCGAGTAGAAGGTATGCTCGTTTGAGCGAAGAGGTGTCCGCATGCGATCGCATCAACGACCTGCGACCACGCTCCCGGAGAGGAATTTTACGCCGGACCGATAATCTCCGAATGTGACCTTTTACCCACCGGGTCGAAGTGCCAATTCAGAATTGGGGCCTCGCGGGTGTTTCCGACCCCCGGGCGAACAGATATCTGGGTCCGATCGAAAGGTACGGTTGTCGGTGTACTATAACGCACGCTCCGGGGCGGAATTTCGGCGCCGGAACGGAATTCCTCGAAACCAGCGCCCTATCGACCGTCTCGGAGTGCCGATTCCGATTGTGGTCACAATAGCGATTCCGATGTCCGGGTGAAAAGTTATGCACAGTTCTTTGGCTGAAGGGGTGGGAATAAACTAGAGGGGGTGACTATATCGGCGATGTTCGAACACCCATATCAACGACCTCGGGACGAGATCTCGCGAAGAGTTGAACACGACTTCCGATCGCCGTGATAGGACGGCTCCGTGGGTGGGCTCCTCCAGCGATTTGCGTAATCGAGGGAGTCGCTACTAATAGAAAACCTTGAAATCGGGGAGATCGTCGGCTAGAATCGCAATTTCGGAGTGCGAAACGAAGGTTTTTGGACCCCTAAAAGACATCTTATCGCCCTAGGCAATAAGGGGAAGTCGGGCGTCTCTGAGTGCCGATTCTAAATTGTGGTCTTATAAGCAATTCCGATAACCGAATAGAAAGTTATGCCTGTTTGAGCGAAGAGGTGTCCGTATGCGATCGCATCGACGGCCAGCGACCACGCTCCCGGAGAGGAATTTTGCGCCAGATCGGAAATCTCTGAATGCGACCTTTTACCTACCGGTCGATGTGTCAATTCCGAATTGGGGCCTCGCGGGTGGTTCCGACCCCCGGGCGAACAGATATCTGCGTCCGATCGAAGGGTACGGTTGTCGGTGTATAACGCACGCTCCGGGGCGGAATTTTGGCGCCGGAACGGTATTCCGCGAAACCAGCGCCCAATCGACCGTCTCGGAGTGCCGATTCGGAATTGTGGTCACATTAGCGATTCCGATGCCCGGGCGGAAAGTTATGCACAATTCTTTGGCTGAAGGGGTGGGTATAAACTAGAGGGGGTGACTATATCGGCGATGTTCGAGCACCCATATCAACGACGTCGTGTTGAGATCTCGCGAAGAGTTGGACACGACTTCCGATCGCTGTGACAGGCCGGCTCCGTATGTGGGCTCCGCCAGCGATTCGGTAATCGAGGGAGTCTCTACTATTAGAAAACTTTGAAATCGGGGAGATCGTCGGCTAGAATCGCAATTTCGGAGTGCGAAACGAAGGTTTTTGGACCCCGAAACGACGTCTTATCGCCACAGGCGATAAGGGGGTGTCGGGCGTCTCTGAGTTCCGATTCCGAATTGTGGCCTTATAAGCAATTCCGATAATCGAGTAGAAAGGTATGCTCGTTTGAGCGAAGAGGTGTCCGTATGCGATCGCATCGACGGCCCGCGACTACGCTCCCGGAGAGGAATTTTACGCCGGACCGGTAATCTCCGAATGTGACATTTTACCCACTGGTTCGAAGTGCCGATTCAGAATTGGGGCCTCGCGGGTGGTTCGGACCCCCGGGCGAACAGATATCTGCGTTCGATCGAAAGGTACGGTTGTCGGTGTACTATAACGCACGATCCGGGGCGGAATTTCGGGGCCGGAACAGAATTCCGCGAAACCATCCCTATCGACCGTCTCGGAGTGCCGATTCCGAATTGTGGTCACATTAGCGATTCCGATGCCCGGGCAGAATGTTATGCACAGTTCTTTGGCTAAGGGGTGGGAATAAACTAGAGGGGGTGACTATATCGGCGATGTTCGAGCACCCATATCAACGACCTCGGAGGAGATCTCGCGAAGAGTTGAACACGACTTCCGATCGCCGTGACAGGCCGGCTCCGCGTGTGGGCTCCGCCAGCGATTCGCGTAATCGAGGGAGTCTCTACTCTTAGAAAACTTTGAAATCGGGTAGATCGTCGGCTAGAATCGCAATTTCGGAGTGCGAAATGAAGGTTTTTGTACCCCGAAACGACGTCTTACTCGCCCTGGGCGATATGTAGGCGTCAGGCGTCTCTGAGTGCCGATTCCGATTGTTGTCTTATAAGAAATTCCGATAACCGAGTAGAAAGTTATGCCCGTTTAAGCGAAGAGGTGTCCGTATGCGATCGCATCGACGGCCCGCGACCACGCTCCCGGAGAGG
>JACBKR010005680.1:0-16904 GCA_014218235.1 Colocasia esculenta | reverse complement strand
TCTCTGATTTCAAGCAAACATAGAACGCCTTCACGAGGTCTGGATAGCTAACCTCAGAGAAGGTTGAAATAACTGACCACTTCATCCTGCTTATGGCTGCTACAACACTGTGCATCCCGTTCTTCTCGAGATCAGCAACATCTACTGCTTTATTCCCACAAACTTTGGTCTTCACAAACGTGAACCTCTCCTGCTGCTCAAGAGTAAGGAACTCAGCATCGTAGCCCCCAAGACTTCCAGAGATGACGGATGCGGCCATGGAATCAGGTGAACAGGGTTTCTGGAGGGTTGAGAAGAAGAAGGAGTGAAAGCCCTCAAGAAATTTGTCGCAGGAAGAAGAGAGGAGCTTCAAACTTGCAGAGAGTCGATGTCCGAATCGTTAGGGCATCGGCTTAGGCAACCAGACGAAGGGGAAAAGGTAGAAGATGGAGATGAAACGTCCCCACATCGATTTTTGTAATTGAATAAATGCTTTGCGAAAAGTGAGGCGCCAACGGCGGCAGAAAGCGACAAAAGAGTTTGACTATTCAAACCGACTTTGATAAAGAAGCGGCCAGAAAGGTAATTTGAATTTCTTTTGCTTAAAACCATGGAGGGAAAAATTTACTTAATTCTGAAAGTTATTTGCCAGTTTTAACAGAAATTTTGTTACAAATTGCCACATGCCCAAATGTGCAGACTAGCGATATCATACCTCTGTAATCGTTTACAAATGGTAGAAGAAGCAGTCTGGCACCAAAGTACTTGCACAGGGATATCATAACCTCTGTAATCTTTTTACCAAAGGTCAGAGCAGATATCATAGCTCTGTAGATCTTTTGATCTACTTTCTTACCATCTTTGTCACTGTCCATCCTTGTTGATGTACTCATGGGTGTTGACAGTGGCTTGGTTTTTCGAATCCAAATTTCTTCAAGAGTTCTTTGGTGTACTTTGCTTGGCAGATGTGGGTGCCATCTTTTCCTTGCTTGATTTGCAATCCAAGGAAATAATTGAGCTCTCCCATCATGCTCATCTCAAATTCTCCCTGCATCAACTTTTCAAAGTACTTGCAAAGGGATTCATCAGTAGATCCAAAGATAATATCATCTACATAAATCTGTACAAGTAGTATGCTTTTAACTTTTGATTTTACAAATAAAGTGCTATCTACTTGACCTCTACTGAAACCATGGTTTAGAAGAAAAGAACTAAGCCTTTCATACCAGGCCCTAGGTGCTTGCTTTAAACCATATAATGCCTTATGAAGTTTAAAAACATGATTAGGAAATTCTGTGTCATCAAAACCGGGGGTTGTTCCACATAAACTTCCTCTTTTATAAAACCATTTAAGAATGCAGATTTGACATCCATTTGAAATAGTTTTAAGTCTAATGCTGATGCATATGCAAGTAATATTCTAATAGCCTCAAGTCTAGCTACAGGTGCATAGGTTTCATCATCGAAATCTATACCTTCCTCTTGGAATAGCCTTGAGCTACCAGTCTGGCCTTGTTTCTTAAGATCACACCAGCCTCATCCAATTTATTTCTGAACACCCATTTGGTGCCAATAACTGGATGGTCTGATGGTCTAGAACAAGTGACCATACTTGGTTTCTCTTGAACTGATTTAGTTCATCTTGCATGGCCAAGATCCAAGATTCATCACCAAGAGCTTCATTGACTGTCCGGCTCTATTTGAGAAACAAATGCTAAATAATCACAGGGTATCATGTTACCTCTTGTTCTTACCCCAATAGATGGATCACCGATAATATTCTCAGGTGGGTGATCTTTCTTGTATCTCCACTCCTTTGGAAGATTTTCATGAGTAATTTCCTTTTGTTGCATATCTTCCAGAGGTGGATCATCCTTGTCCTCAATTGATGTATTCTTTAGCTTCTTGGACAGTTCATCTGCATTATCATTATCACTATCTTCTTCCTTTCTCAAGGAAGGGTTAGTTTCATCAAAAATAATATGTACAAACTGTTCAATTAATAACGTGCGTTTATTAAATACTCTATAGCCTTTGGGTTTAGAGGTGTACCCCATGAAGATGCTTCATCTGATTTGGCATCCAACTTACCAATGTCCCTTTTTCCATTGTTGTGGATGAAGCAAGGACATCCAAATGTCCTGAAGTGGCTGATCTTTGGTTTCTTTCCTTTGAACAGTTCATATGCAGTCTTCTTTAGGATTGGCCTGATCATTACTCTGTTGATAATGTAGCTTGCTGTGTTGACTGCTTCAGCCCAAAAATACCTTGGCAGATCATATTCTGATAGCATTGTTCTTGCCATATCCAATAGAGTTCTATTCTTTCTCTCAGCAATTCCATTTTGCTGTGGTGTCCTTGGTGCTGAGAAATTATGCTCAATCCCCTGATCATCACAGAATTTAGCAAATTTTTCATTCTGAAATTCACCACCATGATCTGATCGATAGAAACAATGCTGAACTTCTGATCCTTCTGGACTTTCTTGCTGAAACTAACAAAGTTTTCAAAAGTGTCATCTTTATGCTCTAGGAATGATACCCATGTGAATCTTGAGTAATCATCGACTATGACAAATCCAAAGTTCTTTCCTCCAAGACTGGTAGTTCTCATTGGCCCAAATAGATCCATATGAAGGAGCTCTAAGGGTTTTGAGGTGGTTACCACCGTTTTTGACTTGAAGGAGCTCTTGGTGTGCTTTCCCTTAGCACAAGATCTACAGACACCTTCCATTTTTGCACTGACCTTTGGCAGGCCTTCCACAAGATTTTTCTTTAGCAATTTCTCATCCCATCTATGCTGCAATGACCCAGTCTTCTGTGCCACAGTTCAGTTGACTGGCTTTTATTTGCTGCCAGGCAAACATCCTGATCCTTGAGTTCTTCAAGATGAAGCGCATACAGGTTTTTCTCCCTATTGGCTTCGAAGATTACTGCTCCATCCTTTAGTATGCTGCACTTTGACTCTTGAAACTGAATCTGATGACCTCTGTCACAAAGCTGGCTGATGCTGATGAGGTTGTGCTTCAGCCCTTTGACAAGCAATACATCTTCAATGACTATTTTTCCTTTGTTGCTCACAGAGCCACTGCCAATTACTGTGCCTTTCCCATTGTCTCCATAGGTAACTGTTCCTTCTTCAGCTTGGAGATGGGTGAATAGCTTCTGATTTCCTGACATGTGCCTTGAGCACCCACTGTCCAAATACCATTTGGATGCTCGAGTGTTACCCTGAAATAAAATCATCAAGTTTTAGGTACCCAAATTCTTTTGGGTCCTGATTGGTTAGTATCATTGATTTTACCTTTGATTATCCATTTCTTATGTTTTGTTGGGCATGTTGTTATGATATGTCCTAACTTGTTGCAGTGACTACAGCAGGATAATTTGGTTACTTTTCCATATATTTGAAGTTAGCTTTGTATGCTATATCTTGTTCGTGTACAAATTTTGGTGTTGGATATGTTTTAGGATAAACTATGGTTTCTTCATTATCTGGGGGTGTATATCCTAATCCATTTTTCTTCTTACCTGATCTTCTGGCACCTTTTAATATGAGGGAGTTTTTACCATTTGTGAATTTTTCTAATGTGCTAGATAACTGTATATTTCTTCTGTTAGTGTCTTGATTTCAGTTTTCAGTTCATCTGAACTTACTTGTTTTTCTAATTCAGTTATTTGTTCATTCTTAGCTTTTAGATCTTCACATAACAGTTCATTTCTTCTTTTAAGTTCAGTTATTTGACTTTCTAATTGTTCATTTTCTGATTTTAGATCTGAGTTTGTATTTTCTAGACAAACTATGTTTTTCTTGCTTACTTTTAATAGTTTGGTTACTTCTCTATATTTACTGTATAGTTCGTTGAAAGCTTCTTCTAAACTATCGGAATCTGAACCATTACAAGAATCAAAGGATGAGTCAGAGGTTACCTTTTCTTCGGTATTTGCCATGAAAGCCAGGTTGGCTTCTTCCTCATCACTGGTTGAGCTTGACTCACTGTCTGAGTCGCTGCTGTTGCTCCATGCAGCTGCCATAGCTTTCTTCTTATATTTTCTGAACTTCTTGGAGCTCTCTCTCTTCCTGAATTCAGGCTTCTTGAGCTTTGGACATTCAACTTTGATATGTCCTGGCTTTTTGCACTTGTAGCATATGGGGTCACTCTTCTTTTGATCCTTTCCATCTGGTTTCTTGAAGTCTTTATTTCTCTTGAAGTGTCTTCTACCAGATTAGAACTTCTTCTTTGCTAGAATGCGTTGCAATCTTTTTGACAGCATGGCTTCTTCATCTTCACAGCCACTTGAGTTCTCATCTTCAGCTGATGACTCATCTGACTTGTCTTCTTCTGCTTTAAGAGCATTTGAATGCTTCTTTCTGCTAGAGGACTCTCCTAGCCTTTCCATATTGATCTCATGGGCCAAAGGGACCCAATGAGTTTTTCCAAAGACATCCTTTTCAGATCATTAGCTTCTTCAATAGCTGTGACCTTTGGGGTCCATGAGGATGGTAAGGATCTAAGAATTTTCCTCACCATGTCTCCAATCTCATAGGTTTTTCCTAGTCCGGCTAACCCATTTGTGATATCTGTAAATCTACTGAACATGTGGGTTATGGATTCACCTGATTGCATCTGAAATCTTTCATATTGTGTAACAAGAATATCAATTCTTGTCTCCTTCACCTTGTCTGTGCCTTCATAGGTAATTCTAAGCTTTTCCCACATCTCCATTGCGGATTTGCAGGCTGAAACTCTGTTGAATTCCTTTTTGCTTAGTGCACAGCACAGAATACTCTTAGCCTTACAGTTCAAGGAGATCTTTTTCCTGTCATCATCTGTCCACTGAGCTTTCTCATTTGTGACCAGGAGATCGCCTTCTTCTACTATTGACCATATCTGATAGTCGTGACCTTGGAGAAAGTACTCCATTCTGGTTTTCCAATAAGCATAATCTTCACCATCGAAGAGAGGGGGTCGGTTGACAGACTGACCTTCAATGTTACCTTGGGTGCCATGGATCTTTACTCTTCAGATCGTTGGATCTTTCTTCTTTGTCGAAGAGACTAGCTCTGATACCACTTGTTGCCCAGTTGACAAGCCCAGAGGGGGGGTGTGAATGGGTCTTTAAAAATTATTTAGGTGACACCTGTACGTAAAAGTATACACAAAACAATCTTCGATGTTGGTTAGTAACGGTTAGTATGACACAAACTCACAAAGAATCAATCACACAATGCAAGGAATTATCCTGGTTCGGACCTCCTTTCCTTAGGAGTCCTACGTCCAGTCCCTGAGCAACAACTCAGGTTTTCACTAACTAGGGTACAGTCCCCCTATGGACACTACAACACCCAGCACAGCTGGTCTTCCTTCACACCAGAAGGAATAACCACACCCTGGATACCTCACCAGGTCTTCCTTCACAACCGAAGGGAAACAACCCTGGATCCCACCAGGTCTTCCTTCACACACGAAGGGAAACACCACAAAGAGAATAGAATGAATTCAAGCCCCTAGATCAAGCTTTTACAAGCCAAGATCTGAAGCAACAAGCACTGAGAGCAAAAGATCTAAACAAGGCACACTCTCAGAACTACACGGCTCTCTTAGAAATTCTATTACAGCACAGAGAGCGAAGAGCTAAAGATGATGAGAGATGAGATTCTTGGCTCTAGACTTCTTGCAGAAGATTTGAATGCTCGTATGCGAGATGCTTGTTCTCCACTCAGTTGCATTCATCTTTTCTTCTGTCTTGTATTTATATCTCCTTTTGAAATACGGCCGTTGAAGTAACCGTTGTCTCTTAAATTGATAGACGTTAGACTGCTTGACATTTGGAAGCTTCAACAATCTTTTATCCATTTGAGCACGCAAAGAGATAGGGTCTTCTGGCGTCTATATGGTCCAACGTTGTATGACAGAATGTCTTTAGGACCCTGCACACATTAAATGCTAGAACAGTAGACAGCTAGGCTGTCTCTTGTTGTCAGTAAACGTTGATGTGAGTATTCACCAAAATAGCAATGCCAAATAGCTTGTTCTAAAAGATGTTGACAGAATATGCACAATAGTAAAAGGATATCATCTGCATGCATGCAGAGATACGTTCTGTCTTTATTAAATGCACAGCAGTCAGATAGATAAGAAAAACTTTGACTATTCAACGCTTTAAGAGATAAGATAAATGTCAAGTCGATATAAACCATAAAGTCGTTGTCTATATGACTTATGAAATCGTTATGAATACTAACAAGTCATTATAGAGAGCAAATCGTTATAGGAAGCAAGTTTATGTGTTCAACAAAGAAATCGTTATGAACACTTAACAAATCGTTATGAGCTTTAAAGAAATCGTTGCGTAAAGCAAATCGTTATGAGTTCTAAAGAAATCGTTGCGCAAAGCAAATCGTTATGAGTTCTAAAGAAATCGTTGCGCAAAGCAAATCGTTATGAGTTCTAAAGAAATCGTTGCGCGAAGCAAATCGTTATGTTCTAAAGAAATCGTTGCGCGAAGCAAATCGTTATGAGTTCTAAAGAAATCGTTGCGCAAAGCAAATCGTTATGAGTTCTAAAGAAATCGTTATGATACTAAGAAATCGTTACGGCAAGCAGTCATTGCGAATTCTAAGAAATCGTTATGATAACTTACAAGAATCGTTACGGCGAGCAAGTCGTTGCGAATTCTAAAGAAATCGTTATGATAACTTAAGAAATCGTTACGGCGAGCAAGTCGTTGCGAATTCTAAAGAAATCGTTATGATAACTAACGAAATCATTACGGCGAGCAAGTCGTTGCGAATTCTAAAGAAATCGTTATGATAACTTACGAAGTCGTTACGGCGAGCAAGTCGTTGCGAATTCTAAAGAAATCGTTATGATAACTTACGAAGTCATTACGGTGAGCAAGTCATTACGAATTCTAAAGAAATTGTTATGATAACTTATAGAATCGTTGTGAGAACGATTTGTTTGTAATCAAACAATGTCATAGTAAAGAAGTCGTTCAGACACTTAAGAAATCGTTATGAATTCAAATCGTTATAGCACTAAAGGAAGTGATTATGACTTTCAACAGAAGTCGATGTGAACTTAGAGAAATATGATCTTGACAAGATAAAATGCTTCAGAAAGGTAATACTTACCAATATTGGCTTATTTGACCTTGGTGTATTTCCTGTACTTAAGACTTATGAAGAATGTGTTAGAATTTTTGTTTGATTTTGTTAATCACCAAAATAAATATGTAATTAATTAAAATTACATGGGGACAGACTGAGCATCAGATTTATCATTTGTACTAAATATCATAATTAGAATGTAGTTGAATTCAGATGTTTGTTCATGTGCTCACAAGATGAAGAATTCATGAATATGATATAAATGTTAATGAAGAAGAGATTATACAATTTGTATATTCATCATTTATCTGTTAAAGATGTAATGTTATTTAATTGAAATGATACAACAGACATGATGAAGTGAACTTCGTATATGTCGAAGTAAACTTTGGATATGACGAAGTGAACTTCGGAAATAATGAAGTGAACTTCGTATGTCATGATTTCAACATGATTAGTAGAAGTAAGATCTTCGTGTTTTACATCGTATATGATGAAACTAACTTCGGATATGATGAAGTGAACTTCGGATATGACAAAGTGAATTCGGACATGATGAATTGAACTTCGTATATCATGATTTCATATGATCAATCAAAGTAAGCTCTTCATGTTTACTTCGTATATGATGAAGTTAACTTCGGATATGACGAAGTAACTTCGAATATGATGAAGTGGACTTCGTAATATGATGAAGTGAACTTCGTATATTTTTTAGGCAAACGAAGTTATACTTAGGATTCTGAGAAGAATAATTGTATGACTGAATATGCTTTATGGATTTTTTTATATGACATGTAAGAGAGAGAAAATAGTTTTGTTTATAAGTAGATATTTGTTTATTTTGTCATCTTCAAAACTATTATATGTTATGGATAAATCTGTAAATATGCAATGTATATTTGGACAGAGGTTCAATAGAAACCCCCTACTTGAGGGAGAGGGGCTCTAAAAAACCCCATAGGCTAAAGATTTTAGATCCCTCTCACCTCCCTCCTCCTTCCCTTCTCCTCCCTTGGCCTCTATTGTGAAAGAGAGAAGACCAAGAGGGTGAAACCTCTTGGCCCCTACTACTGTTGTTGCTCTTGCTACGGCTGTACTGTTGCCGCATCTTGAAGGTGCACAAGAAGGCACGTCTCGACGTGGAGGAGGTGTCGTCCTCTATCTCCGTCATGTAGATATAGTTAGAAAAGAGTTCATGAGAGCTTCTTTCTTCCGGCCGGCTAGTTCTGCATGTCAGGGGATCTATAAACTCCCCTAGTGAGAATGTCTCACCCTTGAATGGATGCATGAGATCTCATGCCTCGACACATCCTGATCTGATAACAAGGTGTTTGGGAATCATTTTTATTTTCAATAACACTTCCGTTGCATAGATGGCCTGCCCGATGATTCCAATAGTGGTATCAGAGCCTGGATCTTGGGATGATATCTGGTTTTAGTTCCATGCAATTTAGAATTAGTTTTTCATTTTTATGTCATGGTATTATCTGATCGTGGCATGGGATGTCTCCAAATTCAAGTTAATAGTGTGATATGTTGCCATCAATATGTTGACGATGACATCGATGGACATCAAGTTCTTCTTGAGAACTTGTCACATCGATCATCGTAAAGTGGTTGGTGACAGTATTGACTGACGATGAGTTCATGGTTAATAGTGGGAATGATTGTCACCAAGTTGTTGGCGGCAGTGTTGATTGACATCAAGTTCATTCTCTGCCTACATGTTCTTCTATCCGCTACTAGTTCTATAATCATGTTCTTTTGATGCATGGACTATCTGTGCTAAGCAAGAAAACATATGTTTTGGAATTTCCTTGTGGGATACATGGGTTTATAAACTCAAATGGATTTGGGTGTTTTGCGTATTTAAGTGAATGTCTAACTGAGAAGCTAGGTGATTTCAGAAAATACCAAACATGAGGATTCAAAAATTTTAAAAATTTATTGTCATTATATGGATTGAAAATTAGGATTAAGTGTTAATCCAAAGTTGTCAAAATAAGAGTTAATCTAATTATTTATTAATTAAAATGTTTAATTAATTTCTAGTAGCTTACATATATGCATGTGATGTGTATGATGTGGGGAAATGATCATGGACTTTATGTGATGCTTGAATGTGTGTATGGTGATTTATTGGGGCATGTGAGCCTCCCTCTTTCTCACATTTGAATCCGAGTTGTAAAATTCTATCTCCCCTAAATTGTATTTCTCTGATGAGTTCAAGGTTTCTTATTGAAAAAATATATAATTTTGGTCTGTTGTACCTATTATTAAGTTGCATTACATTAGAAGGCGCAATGAGAGAGTGGAGTTTTCGACAAGATTTATGAGGACAAGAGAAAAAATCATCGAGCATGGGAAGCACCAAGACACATATAAGTTTTATGAGCAAGTTTTTAGGCTCAGGTCTGATCACGTTAGTATTTGGTCCATGATCATCCGATGTGGTTATATATATATATGCACCTACTAGGTGCTAGTTATGAGTGCCCTACAAGCCAATTCACATTAGTGATGACATTTGTAATCTAGAACTAATCTCTTTTGACAATAATATTAATGACATTCTCTCACTTTATATTACATACAGAAGATGATGTTTATATTGCGATATCCATGGGTTTATACAATGGGAATTGGATCATGATGAGATCATGATAATGAGACCAATTCTCTTTAAACACAGATCTTAAATATTCTAGGTCATAGGTTATTCGAGAAGGACATCGAGATAACCAGATAGACTGGTGTGTTGTATACTCGTTCATATGATGGATGTAGCTAGTCTCATAGCTACTTGTGTGGAGACACAAGGGATATGGTGTAGTTTCTCATTGGAGAATGAGTTCACTGAATAATCGCTCTCTAAATGTTGTATGGTTGATGATACCTGATGTCAGACAGAGATTCGTGGTACTAATTGTGAACGGTCCTTGGACTTGGGACACCAAAAATGTCTTATTGAGTACTCCATTCGGTGATGCCAGACTTATAGGTATGGAAGTTTCAGATCTAGTACAACTGATTGTTGTGAATGGTAGCCAACCTTATGAAGGCAATTGTGTTGAACCACTCTTATATGTATCCTTTATTTTGGTGATAACAAAACTCATGATTAACAAATATCTTGAATATATTTAATATCATGTTTTTCCTTGAAAATAAAACATAATATGGCACTATTTGGTGATAACAAAACTCATGATTAACTTAAATATCTTGAATATATTTAATATCATATTTTTCCTCAAAAATAAATAGTTCACATCGACTACTGTTGTAAGCTCACAACGATTACTGTAAGTCTACATCGACTACTGTTATAAGCTCACAACATTTCTGTTTTGATTCAAACATCGATTTCGGTTGAACATCAATTTCACTTAAGCATCGATTTCGGTTCAACATCAATTTCATTCAAACATCGACTTTGGTTGAACATCGATTTCACTTAAACATTGATTTCGGTTCAACATCGATTTTATTAAACATTGACTTAAGTTGAAGATCTATTTCATTTGAACATTGATTATCTTAAACATCGATTACGTTTCACTTAAACATCGATTACGTTTAAACATCAACTCTACTTGAACATCGATTGTCTTTTAACTTAAACATCAACTACTTAAGACATCGATTCCCTCTCACTTCAAATGTTTCAAAATACCTTTAGTGCCCAGTGAGAATTCAAATGAAATTCTAACTCTTATATTGTCATTTCTCTGTAGATAAAAAAGGACTTACAGAAAGTGGTTAGCAAGAAAACATTAGCAGAAGGCAAAAAGAGGTATGAGCCATTTGACAAAAGACTTCATGAGTCTGATCATCTGCCTTGCATTTAATGTTTGCAGGTCCACCTCTACACACAATCAACATCTTGGACCTGCTACTGGCATCCTTGGAAGTGTGCACCAGCTGAATCATCCTCTCCTATTCCTAGTAGCTAGTAGGCACAAGAATAAAGCCGTTAGACTCAAGGAAAGAAGATGAAGAAGAAGATGAGCAACGGATTAGAGAACTCCAATGGCCATCTATCAACGAATCTCTTATAGTTGCTCCATAAAAGGGAGAGAGAAAGCAGAAGAAAAAGAGCATATGGAGCAACCTGAAGATCATTCAAAGAGTGTACATCCTGTGAGCATCAAAATCCATACACACTCAAGCAAGAAAGGAAGAGAGCTCGAGCCTATTCAAGCTGAAGCATTCAAACCGTCTTCCTTTTTCCTCATTCTCTCTCGGTGTGTCTCTATGTATTTGAAAGAGAGAACTGGGAGTTTAGCCTAAGGAGAGTCTTGTACTATAAACTCTTTCCTTCTTAGGCTCAGTCTCAGATCAAGCATTTCATTGTCTATATAGAGCTAGATCTAGGGGCTTCAGGTCCTAGCTTCTGGATTTAGAAGTGTCCTCTTCCTGTGTGAAGAGAAGCCCAGCGGGGGTGCTGATGGTTTCTGTCTAACTGTGGGACTGTACACAGTGTCCCCCTTGATTAGAAGGGAAGACCTTCTAGGGTGTGTACCAGTGAGTTGCTTCTGAGCTCGTAAAAGAAGAACCTGGCTGAGGTGAAACAGTGGGCTGCCTTCTTGCCCGGGAAAGAGAAGAAGACTAGCAGGGGCTGGGTGTTGTATGTTCTAAAGGGGGACTGTACCCTTGGTTAGTGAAATCCCAAGAGTTTGCTTGGGGACTGGACGTAGGACTTCCATTTGGAAGGGCCGAACTAGGATAAATCTCTATGTTCCTTGTGCGCTTGCTTCCGTGCCTTTAATTTCTTTGCACACACCTTTTTAGACTAACCAACATTTCAAGTGGTGATTGTTGTTTAGTTTTAGATTACCTATTACCCCCCCTTCTAGGTTAGTCTTGCTGCCAACTGTAAGGGGGCCAACAAATTGTGTGTCAATAAAGGATCATCCACTCTCCGTATCATGAGAGAAATATCCCAAGTGTTCTTGCTCAGACAAATCTCTGGCCAGGGTCAATCGGATTGAGAGAGAAAGCGTTCTTCGGAAGAATCCAATAAAAGCGGGAAATAAATGGATTCCGTATAGGCCTAACTGTACCATGCCTAACACATAGTCTCTGGGATATTAGTTGGATGAGAGACTAAAGATATATGGGTAACTGTGAGCAGAAAGGTCCAATGGATTTGATCATCTTGTACTGTCTGGGAACTATGGTGTAGTAGCTTGGTACGTCCATAACCGATGAGTCGAGTGAATTTTTATGGAGATAATAATTCACTAAATCAGAAGAAGTTCTAAGTCAGAAGGGTTCTGATGGGTGCAACTCATGGTTGGATTGGTATTGGACCTATAGGGTCACACACAAATGTGGTTGACATGACAATAATAGAGGATTAGATAAGAGTTATCTAATAAGCTATTTCTGATCAAGGATGGAGATAAAGGACAATTAGTTGCCAGATGGTCCTGGCAACATAGTCGATTGTCTCTAGGACTCTGGTGACATGATCGATTGTCACCAAGAGAGCCTTAGCGACGGTGACCTATGTTGCCAACATTGATTGGCAACATCTTGTCTTTAAGACAGGTATGGCTGTTGTACTCTAAGCGTACACAACATGGCCGCACGATGTGTGGGCCATGTAGTGGTTGGTGTCTTGCCCTCTATACAAGTAGAGGATGTGGAGCTCTCCCACCCGACTCTCTCCTCTTTCCTTCCACTCTCTTTCTCATACTCTCTTCCAAGGTGAGAAGAGAGAGGTATAAGAGGGGTCGACCTCTCTTGCCCTTATTGCTGTTGCAAGCTTGTTGGTGCTATTGTCACCTACTTACTGTTGCTTAGAGTTGCTGGGAGCAGCAGACCAGTGAGGAGGAGACGCGAGTGCAATGAGGTCGCCGTCGCCGGTCACCACCGTCTGGACACCGCTAGGACTATAAAAATATCCAATTATCCAATCCGATTCCTATAAAAAATATAGGATTCGAAAACACATTTCACTATCGATAGCTTATCGGATTCGGATTCAGATATTTTCAATAAGCTATTGGAATCAGATACGAAAACTGTTGTTTCCATATTCGATTATTCGATTTTCGAATCTGATAGTATATACAATATGTATAATATGTGATATTATTATATAATATTATGATATTGTTATATAATATTTATATCATAAGAATAAATAATATTATTACATAATATATATTATATATTATTCGAATATCCGATTATCCAATTTACCAAACATGTTCTTGTAACACCCTGAATACTTTTATTGTTGAAAATATGAATAATAAAGTTATTGGACTTAAGCATTAGTTTTAAATTGTAATAATTGATATTTGGGAATGATTAGTATTCACTAACGTTACCCCAGTGTCGTACTCGAACGTGCGCTCCCACAGGGCGACACTGAAAAACGGTAACGAAAATGAAATCCGAGAACACCATAATTTCCAAAAAAATGTGAAAATTTAAGATTAAGTCGATGCGACCATTTTTCGGGTGATTTTCACCTACTGTAAAATAAATTCTAAAAATTAAACTAAAATCACCATAATTTGTAAAACTATCATATTAGTCTATGGTTGAAATTTTAGTGCAAACGGACTTTGTTTGGATATGTTTACATCAAAACTAAGGGGCTAGCTAAATTATGGAGTATTTACGTAACCAATTTTTCGGTGATTTATGGGGGCTTACGTGTAAGACTCTTAAAGAGCCACTACACCAGGGGTTGGGCCATCATTAAGGTTACCTGCGTGTAACCAAGATGAAAGTTGCATGAGCTACGTGTTAAGGTAAGAATCAAAGGATTCTTACCATGACACATGGGCAACCGACGTGCCTTCTGCATGTGAGGGTGATGAGGTCTATAAAAACCACTCCCCTTCCTCATACGTACCCTTTCCACACACTTTGTTCTTGCATGTTCTTGTTCTTGCTGCATTTCTTGCTCCTTGCTGCTAGAGGTGCTGTTAGAGGAGCTACTGGAAGTGCTGCTGGGAGCTGTTGTCGTTGCACCTGCAACTACTTCCATTTCTGCTCCTGTTTCTACTGTAGCTGCTATACTTGAGGTGAACATTGCAGACATCATCCACGTTGAGGAGGAGAAACACTTCTCTTTCTGGGTGTAGGATCTTTATCAAGGATACTTGCAAGTTTATCATTTGGCAAGGTAGGATTCATCTCCCTCTAATTCTGTTATATCTTTCGTTCATGGCAAGGAGGTCTTGATAAAGGAACAAGTTGTATACCAGTAACTCCCTGTTCCTACCTCAGTTGTGATAAACACCTTCATATTAGAAAGGAGAAGAACCTTGTCCCACTGGGAGATCAAGATTTTTCTTCCACCTTTGATACTTGTTCATGTTATGGAGTTGTGTAGAAGTCTTAATATCTTTAGAACTATGTAGGGACTTCTGTTTAGTTTTTAGATACTTCCAGTCTTGATTTAGAACTATGAAAAACAATGTAATTAGTGTTCATATTGTAGGATTTTCCAATAAACCATCGTTATTAAGACTATGCTTTCATCACTACACTATGTTAGTTTCTAGCTAGCCAAGTTTGAATTATAAGTCTCTTGTTTCATTCGATTGTTTAGCTTATAAACCACTGTGAGAACTCTAATTAGACTCTTCCATTTGATATAAAACATGCCTTGGTTTATAAGTTCTATAATTATGGTGTTTAGAACGGATTTAAACATCATTTCTGGAAGTTCTACTGCTACCTGTCGACAGCCAGCCAAAGCTGTCGACAGTGCATGTCTTCCAGAACTCCAGATTTCTGGACTGTGTGTATCTGTCGACAGCCCTCTTGTTGCTGTCGACAGATACCCACAGAGCAGCAAACCTGAGCTCTGTCTGTTGCCATCTGTCGACAGCCCCTTCCTGGCTGTCGACAGCACCTGTCCTGCCTTGTATTTCAGCAACTTTTCATGATAGAACTCTTGCTTAAACTTCATCCTAATAGCCTACCAAGTTACCCCCTAATTACTTTGGTATCTACTGTCATTCTACTATAAAGATTACCCACTTAGTGTACCTTACTCACCATTGAATTATCCTTGAAGTTGTCAACTACGAATGGTACTCCGTTGAGTCCATTCTCCTGTATTCGGTAACTAAGTTCATATTATCTGATATCTTGAGAGTTCAAATGCTTGAACACCTTATGAGATAGTAGTTGATGATGATGACATTTATTGGTCCTTGGACCCCACCTGACTGAAATGCTTGTGCAAATAGGGCTGGTCCAGTTCTGGGAGGAGCACCCGAATCTTTTACTGGCCGTACGGATTGATAAAGGGCAACTGGATGTTGGCATTACATCACTTACTGTTGATATGTCATCATAATTACTGTACTGTCTTATTGTTACTTGAGCAAAATGTGAAATTTATACACCTGAACATGCCTGTGTTTTACTATCATCACTGTGTTAAGTCTGCTGTCCTGATATTTGATCATGTCTTCGATATCTGTTCTATTCTTGACTTAACCATTATATATTTCATCCATGGAATTATGGATTTGAATTCTACTGGACTAGTTAGCTCATTATTTCCTACCATTTTCAGGAAATACAGATGGGATGATGCTTAAGGGTTTGAGTGCTGAGTGGACTGACCGTGACAAGCGACCAACTAGTTTCTATTTCTGTTTAGTAGTGTGAAATGAGAAATGTAAATTAAGTTTGTTTTAATCTACTCTCTCTTAGTTGTTTTAAGGAGTATCTATGTAATAAAACTTCTGCTTATGACGTTATGAATGGATAAATAATTATTACCTTTTGTGCCTGTTTTTCTGTCACTTCTGATAAATAACCTTTATTAGAACGTGACATTCATATTCACACTATCCAATTATCCGAAAATTTGATGAACAGATTTGGTGTTGCTTCCGTATTTGAATCCGATTATTTTTATAATTATTATCAAGTCGGATTTGGAAACTACTGTTTCCGACTCCAACTCTGACCCTTTACTCCCTTAGACATCGCTAAAGAAGACACGTGAGCTCCTTCATCCGGTGGGCCAGTTCTACACGTCAGGGGATATACAGCTCCCCTAGGTGAGATAGTCTCACCCTTATATGAAAAGTCATGCACTCGGACATCATTATGGTCTGATAATTCTTGTGGGGATTGTATTTTTCTTTTTAATTTCCTTCTGCTGTGCATCTGATGCCTCACACATTTCCCTACAGTGTTATCAAAGCATGTATTCATGGGATGATGTTCGATTTTTCCTTTTATGCGATTTGGAATTGTTTTCATGAAAACTAGTTGCTTTTTGTCATAGTTTCAATTTGAACGACAATGACTTTTGTCGCTTGAAATGTTCAAACGATAATGTTATTGATCGTCCAAATTAGACGACTATCGTTTTTGTCGTCGGGAGAATTTTATTTGGTTTTTGGTGCACTAGAGATGTTAACAACATATGGATTGTCGCTAGGAATGTCTTAGCGACAGGATCCACTGTCGCTAGGATTGTCTTGAGGATAGGATTGCCTGTCATCAACTTGTCTTGGCGATAGTACTTGTTGTCGCTAGGGAGAGTTCCTGGCAACATGATAGTTGGGCCAAAGATGTTGACCACATAATCGACTGTTGCGAAGAAGAGTTCTTGGCGATAGTGGATGTTGTCGCCAAGTTTGAACGGCAATGTTTGATGTCACCAGACAGTCCAGTGCTCACAGATCTTTCTCATTCTGCGACGAGTTCCAAGCTAGGATGATTGAGGGGGCATCGGTTTAGAACCATGTCCTAAAGATTATTCAGTGGGTAGTGCAATTAGTGTCCTTAGGACTTGTTCTAGAGGATGAGTC
>JACBKR010005679.1:0-17182 GCA_014218235.1 Colocasia esculenta | reverse complement strand
GAGCTTGCTTCACCAAGCACGGAGATAGACGTCGCAGTCGTAGGAGCCATCCAACCAGTCTGGAAGGACCCTATTCTGTCCTATCTCCTCCGAGGAGAGCTTCCTTCCGATCAGGCCGAGGCTCGCAAGCTTCGATTGTGTAGTCAAAGGTTCACCATCATCGAAGGTCAGCTCTATCGACGCTCCCTCTCAAGACCCCTCCTAAAGTGCCTCAGTGCTCCCTAAGCGACACCGGTAATTGAAGAAGTACACAAGGGTCTGTGTGGCAGCCACTTGGGCAGAAGGACCCTGGCGCACAGCATCCTCTGAGCAAGGTTCTGGTGGCCGACTTTACAAAAGGACTGCATGTCCTACGCGAAGAAGTGCCTAGAATGTCAGAAGTTCAGACAACTCATCCATCAGCCTACCGAACAACTACATTCTCTCTTAGAACCGCGACCTTTCACTCGGTGGGGAATTGACATCATAGGACCCTTTCCAGAAGGCAAGGTAGAAAGAAGTTCCTCTTGGTCTCCATTGACTATTTCACCAAGTGGATTGAAGCTGAGCCCGTGGCCACCATCACCAACCAGGCAACTTGGAAGTTCGTGTGGAAGAACATCCTGTGCCGATTTGGTGTCCCAAAGGTGTTCACCACGGAAAATGAGAAGTAGTTCGACAGTACATTCTTCAAACAGAAGTGCTCGGAACTCGGTATCTACAATCATTTCACCTCGGTGGCACATCCCCAGGCAAATGGTTTGGTAGAAAAGGCCAACCGAACACTGTTGCATGAGATTCGTACGAGGGTCGAAGCTCAGGAAGTTCGTGGACGGAGGAATTACCCAACGTTCTCTGGTGCCATAGAACAACCGCCCGAGTAGCCACCAGAGAGACTCCCTTCCACTTAGCCTACGGCACAAAAGTTCTGGTGCCTTTGGAAGTCGCTCTCCCAACACTCCGAACAAACCACTTCTGTAACACCCCGGAAATTTGTAAATTTAAAATATTAGAAAGATAGAGGGATAAAATAAATAAACATATTGGAGAGACTTCCAATACCATGTGTTAATGACCTATTAATAAGATTGGGCCAATAGAGCATATTTGGCCCAAGGATATGAACAAACTAGGACAGAAAATTGCCCAGAATTCGTGTATGTAATTATGCAGTAATTAGGAAGGGTAATTTAGAGTCATATTATGGATGAGTAGTCATGTAAGGTAAGCCAAAACCGAACTCAATCTCAATTAGTGGTTTCCTAAACCTTGGCTACCTCTTTTAAGTAAATGAATCCCAGATTTTCTGGAAACTAGGAAACAGAGCTCGTAGCCCCTTTTCTAGCATCATTAGGACTCTTAACAACATCCTAAAACTACAAGAACTCATCCCTAAACTCTTGGGGAAGGTTTAACAACGAAGTTGGAGTCGTTTGGAAGCAAGCAAGAGCTTCTGAAGAGCAGGAGAAAGGCTGGGAACCGGAGCTTCATCCCCTGCATCCCCTGTTGTGTCCAGAACATCAACAAGTTTTAGATCTTCGTAAAGGTAGGTGTTCTCGGGCCAAGATTAAAGAAAATTAATGCCAACATGTAGTTCTTTGAGTCTAGGATCATTTGCACTGGTTTGCCCAATTTTCATGGAGTATTCAGTGTGTATGGGTGATTTTTCCGAAGTCTTGCACCGTTAGGGCTTTTCTCGTTTGTCATATTGTGCACACGATTCAAGACCAAATTTGACTAAACTTTCTTCATGAAAGTTCTTCTATTTGAAGTCACTATCATCTCTATGTTGGACATTTTGTCCAAAAATCCTTGGTTAGAGAGTTAGGAGCATGATAAGAGAGTCTCTGCATGATACTGCGATTTCGGGCTATACTTGACTTTCTGTTCTTCATATGTTTTCTCGGGATTCGAGACCGAATTAGATCAAACCCTCAACATAAAAATTCTTCTATTAGTGTCTTATTCATCTTTTATGTTGAACGTTTTGTCCAAATGTCAATCGTTAGATATTATAAGGGTTTGAAGTGAATCGCTGCATGGCATGTGTTTTCGGGTCTCACATGACCCTTAAGTCTTGTTCTGGAAGGGCCACTAGTGTCGACACTGCCTGGGCTAGTGTCGACCTGCTGTCCCAAAACAACCCAGATGGTGTTCTGGGAAAGCCACTAGTGTCGACACTGCCTGGGCTAGTGTCGACCTGCTGTCCCAAAACAGCCCAGATGGTGTTCTGGGAAGGCCATCTAGTGTCGACACAGCCTCATCTTGTGTCGACACACTGTCCCAGTGTGACCCAGAAAGTTCTGGGAAGTTGATCTAGTGTCGACACCACCTGTACTCGTGTCGACACCCTGTCCCATATTGGCCAGAAGGTTTTTTGGAACCTGTCTCTAGTGTCAACACTACTTGATCTCGTGTCGACACTACTTGACCTTTTTGCCTTGTTTTTGATGCACTGTGTCGACACCACCTGAACTAGTGTCGACACTACCTGACCAGTTTTGCCTATTTTTGTCTTGGGTTTGGAGCATGGTGTCGACACCACCTGATCTAGTGTCGACATACCCTTACCAGATTTTTGTATAATTTGGGTCTAATCATTTCATGAGGTCTTCAAGCATGTACATGATGTTATATATTATGCATGGACTTAAAATAAATCAAACCATTAAAGGAATGGTAATGATATGAATATGATTCTAATGTATAATTTTGATTGTTCTTATGATCCTTGGATTATCTTGTGATCTTGCTTATGGTCAATTGATAAGATAAGAATATGTCATGAAGGTGGGGATGAATACATGATTAGTATGGACATGTTAGTGGTGATTTGCATATGAGTTTCATGGTTTCATATTTCCGGTGTTCAATTGATTATTTGTCATATGCATACATGTTAGGAAAGTACATGTTCTACTTATGATCTGTCTTTAGAAACACCCTCTTGTCAAGACATTAATGAATTATGAAATATAAGATACGACGTTATCCTGCCTTGTTCTTTGAGCTGTTTGTCATTTCTTGACTCTATGAATGATCATGTTTCTCTTACTGCTAGCTTATTATTGAAACTCTGTGGCCATAATATGAATATGTTGATCGGCACATCGTGGGACTCCGGTCCAAAAACTTGATACAATGTCTGTGCAATAGGGCCCTGTCCGGTCCTGGGGAAGAGCGCCCCAACATACTTGTTAACCGAGGGAGTATGGACTCTTGGTGCTTGGCATAGCAAACCTGACATGCAAGATTGTGAATTGTGCCTCCTGTTTGACATGATAAGTTTGACTTGACCTGATATGATACGTTTGTTCTTGTGAACACATGAACTCTGCTTGAATATGGCCAATCTCTTCTGACATGATTTTATTCTTGAAATATCTGTCCATTGTATATGGAACTCGACAATTGATCTGATATGATATCCGTTCTACTTTGCTATTCAACTTGTTAGAAAGCATGCATTGTCAGCATACTCATAAGCATATCTGTCTATATAAAATGTTAATCATGTATACTAGTGCCCGCACGTGATTGAGATATAAATCCTACTGAGCTAGTTCGTTCACCCCTATCATCCTGCCTTTTTCAGGTAGTGATGAAGAACCCGTGGAGTCGGATGGGACTGGGCAAGAGTGACGAGCACCCGTCCTAGAATAGATGACAGTTTAGGAATAGAAATTTGAGTAGTCTATGTAATAGTGAAACTTTTGTGGAAGTTTATTTGAATGATGGACCCTTCGGTTAATTTTTCTTATGCGAGGTTGTATCTAGTTGAATGAAATGAAATAAAGTATACTAATGGTGACCATATTATAGTCTTGAATGTGTTATTATATTCGATTGTGACTCTGCACTATTCAACTGTGATACGCCGGTTTGTATCGTTCACGTCCCCCGGTATTTATTCCGCTGCTAAATATTCGGGGCGTGACAACTTCGATGAAGCAGCTAACAATTGTGCACTAAGGGAAAACCTGGACATGCTCGGTGAATAGCAAAGCAACGCCAACATTAGGTTGGTCTCCTATCAATGGCGACTCACGCAATACTGCAACCTCAGGGTTCGTGAGTGTCGCTTATTCGAAGGTGGCTTGGTACTACGTCGTTACTCTGCTCCGGATCCCCGAAGAGCAACTGGCAAGCTCGCCCCGAAATGGGTAGGATCTTATAAGGTCATCCAGGTTCTCGGAAAAGGGTCCTACAAGCTGTCTACCCTTAGTGGCGAGACCATACCCAGAACCTGGCATATTTCAAACTTAAAGGCCTATTATTCGTAAGAAGGGCCACTTGTATCCATTATCAGAAGTTATCTGCCTATTTCTCCATTCCTTTTCTATCGGTTGAGGGAGGAGGGTGTTCGATACAACCCCTGGCTTATTCCGAGCTCTTCAGTTCAGAGGCTTGCGCGGTACCTAAAAAAACCCCAAATACCTCAACAAATTCTGATTTGGTAAGAAAAAATTGGCACGAAAAGGAAAAGGATCGAAAAGGGGAACATTTCTCTTGTTCATTCACTAACAAAAAGTTTGTACATAGCCCGAAGGGCAAGTTACATACCAAAAAAAAAAAAAAGATACACAAGGCCTAGGGCTCTTGTCTGGAAGGACCGGCGTTCTCGGCGCTAGAAGACATCCGCCCCACTCGGAAGCTAGCAAAGCGGACCCCATCTGGGAGAGGGTCCCGAGTCCGTCGGCGGCATTCTCGGAGGGCAGCCTCGAAGGCCTCACGAGCATACTCCACTTAAGCCTGCAGTCAACCTCGGTGGTCACCGACATCAAGGCTGACCTTGTAGCAAGTCCCGCCGTACTGCTCCAGGTCCGCCTAGAATTCCGGCCCCGCCTTGTACTCAGCGACCCCTCGGGCTTCGGCATCACGAAGGACCCTGACAAAGGCAACCTTCTTCACCTCAGCAACGGCTAACCTCAGCTCGGAAACCTTTAGCGTGGCCTGGAGATCGTCAATCTCCTTCTGTTGTTTGGCCTCCCGACGACAGCTCTGCTCCTCAAGATCTGCAGAGGCCATAACCTCTGCGTCCCAAAGGGCTTGTTGAAACTACGCTTGCAAAGCCAGTTTCTAGAGCATCTCCACTGAGCACAAGATGCCACATGAAAGCTCCTTGATGTCGACTTCGGGGGCTTCTCCCTCTTAGCAAGATCTCTCTTCGGCCCCCACCGTTGTGTCTTCCGAGCTTCTCTCTTGGCACCAAATGAGCACCTCCAACTACGAAGCAGTAGGACAGGGAGGCAAGACCCTTGCGGAAGGGCTTGCTCGGAGATGCTCCAGAGCTACCTCCAGATCAGCCTCTGAAGGCAGAGCGGGGGTCTTTGCTGTAAACACACTCGTCAGAGGCGCGCGATTTTTGTTCAGCTCCACATCGGCCGTTTCGAAGGCCTGCTCGGAAGGAGCAATCGACTCTTCAGCCACCTCGTCAGTGACCATGCTCATCGCCATGGCCTCTGGGTCCTCGGCATCCCCTATAGGCACGCCTCATGTTGGGCTGCCGACTGCTCAGCGAAGACCTCGGTCATCTGCTCTGCTACAGACGCCACCGCCGCCAGTTCCACAGTCGGCGCAAGAAATAGCGTTCCCTCCGTGGACACCGCTGGCATCCCTAAGGCAAGCGCCATGACCGACGCCCCCTCCGCAGTCGTCGTCATCCCTTCTGCAGCCGTCGTCACTCCACTTCTGCAAGCAGGCGTCGAGAGCTCCAAAGCCCCACCGAGCTCCTCTATGGAGCCCTATCGGATTGGTCATCGACGACAATCATGTCTCCTCTGAGGAGACCCATCTCCAAGAGCATCTCTTCTACGGTGGGGGGCTCCACGGCAGCCGATGTTAGCTTCGGCTTCTTCTTCTTAGCCGCCTTCACCAACTTCTTCCTCTTCCAAAGCTGGAGTGGGGGGCAGCATCCTCCTCTTCCTCAGCCTCCCTCCTAGAGGTCACAATCTCCTTCCGAAGACTTGATCTTCAAGGGCTTCCACCCAGAAGAATGACCCCCGGTGATGGGCGAACACCTTCCGTCGTCGTCGTCGGTGCGTCCTCACCAACATATGTCAAGTACAACTTGACGGGGATCTGCTCGGTGTAGATGGCCTAGTCTTTTGGTTCTGACCAGTGGCCACCTCCGCGGCATCTGTGAAAGAAATCAAATAGTCATGAGGGATTCGTTAAATCAAACATAAGGTGAGGAAAGAAGGAGACTTACCCCATGCTCGACTCAACTTGTATTTAACAAGCTTATACTTCGTCAGCAGTAGCTCGGCCTTGTTCACGACCACGCTCGGCAAATTCATCGAGCCTTGGTCGCATCCTAGATGAGGAAGGGCGCAACGTCCACCTTCTTCAGTGGCTCGCATACCCGAGTAGGGAATCCCCACTTTGGAGAGCCACTCCCCTTCTTCCACCCAATGAAGAAGAGCTATCCAGTCCACCCCTTGTTGTTTGAAAGACGGGGGGAGAAGTTGATTGCATCCTATTCGGGTGATGCTTGGTGTACATAATGTTGTACCCAAATTGGGAGGACGACGCCAAGCTAAAATGGTTCCGAACATGTCCGCCAATTCTCAGAGCCCTCGCTTCTGGCACATGATGCAGAAGACGAAGATCGTCCTCCACGAGTTCGGCGTCAGTGGGACCAGAGCAATCTTCCAGGCATTGAACAGATCCCTGGAGATCACCGGTACCGGCAGTTGGAACCCTGCCTCCAAGAGGTTCAGGGAGAGCAAGAAGCAGCCGGGCTTGTCCGTCAGGGATGTCTGATCCTCGCGCATCAAGATGATATCATACTCCTCTTCGATACGGAACCGCTCGCGGAGGCCTTCGAAGCTCCGATATTTCAGGCCCTTGGTCTTTGCCGGCGACTGTCTACTCGCCTCTGCAACAGCAGCAACTTTTCCTTCCCTCTGTGCCATCGGTGGTGAAATCAGAGACGAAGAAGGTGAACGAAGGAGAAGTCGAAGAGAGCGAGGAGACTAGTAGTGAAAGTGGAAAGGCAGCGTTCGAAGCAAGATAGCGTGAAGCAATTCCCACCTCTTCCCTTCCTTATAAGGAAGAAGAAGCACCAGATTCAAAGATAAAAAATGGCGGTTCACCTGCTCGAACGATTCGTTTTGAGTCTCCTAGTTGCTTTACGTCTCTTCCACCATCATGAAACGGGACCCCAAGGAACCCTCAACAGCATCACCAAGTACCGTACATACCGTCGCGACCAACGCCACATTTAATGTGAAGAGGGCGACGACGCCAGACGGTCATCTCCCCTCTCAAGTGCTCAAAGTCACATCCGAGCAGACTTGAGAGGGTGGGGGCTAGTGTCAAGGATTTATCTCTCATGCTATAATAGATTAGTATTTCAATAAATAAAAAAGTTTAAAAGAAGAGAGGAAAGAGCAGTCGTTTCTTCTTTAGATGAACTTCACATTTTGTATGCTATGTATGCTCTAACTCAATTCAGTCATATATTTAAGATATTTTCTTTGGTGGTAGATAACAAATTATTAAAGAAAAGAATTGATGCAAGTGAACGGTTGAGATAAAATGTTGCAAATTGATGCAACTTTTGGAATGACTTTGTTTTAATGCATTTGTTCCTCTATTTGCTCCCCAAAAGTTGATCTGGCAAGTGAATCAATGAAATAGAATGATGCACATATGGTGTGTAGAAAGTAGAGTAGACGACCCTAAACCTCTGCAGATAGATTTGTCTTTTCTCTTGGACTATTTGTTTGGGTGCAGGCGAAACTTTATTTGAGTGCATTTGTTCCTCCATTTTTTATTTTTTTCCCCTTAACCTAATTAATTTGTTCTCGCAAGTAAGCGAACAAATGAGATAATATAATTCATATAGAAAGTACAGTAGACGATCCAAAATCTCTTTAAACAGACTTGACATTCTACTTGAGCAAATTTTTAAGTGAATTGATCTAAGTGTGCAATAGAGATAAAAGAGAAAGAGAATTTTATTAAAATAATCTTATTTTAACATATTTAAAAAAATATGTCTTATTCTTATAATATGAGCAAACTTGCCACCTCCTCATATACCATGTTACTTTTTCTCTCTTATTTATGTCACTTTATCTTTTTCTCCTTTCCAAAATTGTTTGGCCCTGCCGAAGAAAGAAATTGAGAAGGGAAAAGAGAGAGCGAGAGAGAATGAGCTGCTTGTGTGTGAGAGAGGGAAATTGAGTGAGAGAGATTAATGTATGAATTAATTGAGTAACTTACATCTTCATATGCCATGTTAATTGTGTAAGTTGCAATACATTTGTGTAATTCAAAAATAATTATGTAATTATATTTTATATTACATTTGTGTAAGTTGTAGTATATTTGTGCAATGCAGGAAGTAATTATGCAGCCTACATAGCTTAGTCTAAAAAACTTATCACAACTTATATTGTATTTATGTAAGTTGCATGTTAATTGTGTAACTTTTAGTATTTTTGTGTAGTTTAGGAACCAATTGTGTAACCTACGGATCAGTTCTAAAAAATTGTCACACTTGTATATTGTGTTGTGCAAGTTGCCTGTTAATTATGTATGATGTAGCATATTTGTGTAACATAGAAAGTAGTTGTATAATCTGTAAGGAATAGCATCAGAGCATAGCACAAACTACGATTCCTTGTGATATCTGGGATTGAAATCAGAACAAAAAAATAATCAAAATGAGAAGAGCAGTTCTTCATCTTTGCAGGGTTACGAATCTCCAGTGCATATTGGTGGGATGTGAATCACATAGGCACATGATCTTCAAAAGTATCCACGCGAGCACTCAGAGCAAATGAGCTTCTTTCTACGATCTCTATGCACCGATTGGATCTCAATTACACCATGCAGCTCCATGAAGAGAAAGAGGAGGGGTAACTATGTGTTTGGCCCAAGGTTCTGTCTCATTGCAATTATTTATAGATATCTGACATTAAAAAAAATTTCAGATACCATCTATAAATCACATATCACTTTATCCATTTAAAGTACCCTTATGTCTATGACTCTCTAGGCCCATAGTCTTTTCAAGCCCAGTAAGCCGAGAATCCATTCTTAGACTTAGTTAAATTAATTAATTATATATCATCACATGATACATAATCAAAATAATAATTTATGAAAAATTATCTGATGATTATTCGGCTAGACCTTCAAAAAATGAGCAACATTAAGCACTACCTCATGATCCCAAAAATATATGGGGAACGACTCCCATTTGGACCTATCTATTTATAGATACCACACAACTACGGTGCTTCACTCATCTAATCTCCCAGTAGTATTAGCTAGATGAAACTCAATACTCAAAAAATTATAACGACTTGAAAACTCATTTCTATTTAGCACTTGGCCAGACATTTCTAAGTGTACTTTCGTAAGGTGCAAGTTATATATTAGGAATGGGTGGTCTTATATTGTTTACTTACTTGCCTTCATAGGTTTTTCACTATATCTGAATAACTAATTATATACGACATAATGGATAAGATCCATAAGTAAGTAATCATGACATAGTAGTCCTCATATATGACATTTTTTGTGACTTAGGTCTATGGACCAATTGTGCTATTACAACATAAGAATATCCTAGTTGACAACTAGGTATAATAGCCATCCAGAGATTTTAAGTTGGATCAATTCAATGAACTCATTTCGTAATGAGTTATTGCAAGTTGACTTATTATCTCCACACAAATGACTATGAGACTAACCACTCTCATCGTATGAGTAGACATGTACTGGTCTGATTAATATTTAATGTCATTTTCAAATATCTTTTGAAGTTTGAACAAGAATAATTTAAGAGACGCTAATCTCGTTATCATGATCTCATCATAATTCAATCTTCATTGTATATATCTATGGACTTCATTATATAATCCAATCATGCAATTAAAATATAATGAATAAAATAATTTTATTATAAGAATACGAATATAAATATACAATTAATGTGCATGATTGGCTCATATGCCACACATTTCTAACAAAAATTGCATTACATTGGTTTGTTACATACTAAAAGAGATCTCTATTTGTGTAAACTATAACTTGACAGTGTAAACTGAAGTGTAATTATGTATCTCAGAAATTAATTATGTACATTAGTTTGTTACATGTTTGTGTGCATAATTAGTTCATAAGATACATGAAGACACTCCAAATTACACCTTTAATCTACCGTTTGCACAATAGACTCTCTCTCTCTCTCTCTCTCTCTCTCTCTCTCTCTCTCTCTCTCTCTCTCTCTCTCTCTCTCTCTCTCTCTCTCACACACAATTCTCTCTCACATGGTTGCACCTCTCTCTCCCCTACACATCCCCCCCCTCCTCCCATGAGAAAGGTTTACTGAACTGACCTTAGTGTATAATAATGTCAGTTTTAAATACACTTTAGGAAGCCCTTGGTCTATCTCGTTCAGTTTATTGTGCCGCATTGTGTCACTTTTTTTTTTAATTTTAGAGTCAAACTTTTTATAAATATGTTAGAGCCATACATATTTTGATAATTTTTACTAAAATAAAATTATTTTAATAAAATTTGAAGGATAGTTGTTCTATCCATGCATACATAAAGCCTCGAACGAGTAGAAAAGCTACACATCCAAGAAGGTAGATATCATTTCTCCAGATAAAATGGTGTACATAAGAAAGTGAGTAGACGATCCTAAATTTCTTTGGATAGATTTGCTGTTCATTTGGGTCCATAATTAGTTGTTAGTGTGTCGACGTAGGTTTATTTTGAGTATATTTGTTCATCTGCTTTTTATTTCTTTAACCGAATAATTGGTCCCTTCCAATCTTAGGGGAGGGGATTAGTAGTATACCCAACCATTGAATTATTGACTAAGAAAATAGGAAAGAAAGAAATTTGATGAAGTAATTGATCCTCCGGTTTTATTTTAAGATTAAAAAAAAGAGAAAATGGACATCTCATGAACTGATTCTAACTCATGGAAAAGGAAATACTAATTGTAATTTACCAGAGATATATGTTACAACTGCTAGGTCACAAAATGCCAAGATGCTGAGGGACTAAATAAGTTCCATCTATGTTGATGTGATTAGAGGTCGAGACGTGACGAGAACATTTTTCATACATATAACCTGCAATACTCTGGATGATTGGTGCAGCTTTCTAAGATCGAACCATCTTTTTCAAAATTTACAATATCGTCATGTTTATTTCGAATGGAGCATGGTTAACATGAACGCTGTTTACACAATTTTACAATTTTTGTATGTATATTAGAGTTTTTTTATATATATCCTTCATAGTTATCAAGGAGGTCGTTAGCAGAAATGCGCATTCTTATACGCTCAACGAAAGTTCGTCTTTCAGAAAATCACAGCTATAGCTCTCAGCTCCTTTCGGGTCCCTTTCCTCCCATCTTTGCTATCTTTCCGTCTCTCCAACTTTTGTCCTAAATAGGGTTGCGAACAGAATTTGATATATTGATATTTCGATTTGATTTCGATAAAAATTATTAATTTTAAAATTAAAAATAATATCGATAATTTATCAGAATCAATATCAGATATTTCGATAAGTTATCAGAATCGAAATTGAAAAATAATCGAAATCGGTATCGATTATTTTGATAAATTATCCATAAATTCAAAAGTCAAAATTATGGTAAACATCTTAATTTATCAGAATTTCGGTTCCGATAATATTATCGGAATCGAAACGAAATCAAAATTAACCATTCTGATTTTATCGGAATCAAAATCAGAATTATATTTTGATTATTGGAATTGGAATCTATGTTTTCGGTTTCGAACTCGACCTAGTTACATCCCTACTCATAAAACTGTGTCCATTAGACTTGTACTTTAATACTCTTCTTTATTCTTGTGGATATAACTCTACTTTATTCTTGTGAGGGTGATACTTTGTGTCCATACAACTATATTGTCCGACTATAGGCATAGCTCTTAATTTTGGCAGCAGTTAAAAGTTGAGTTAAAAGAGGAAAAGGGCGGTTAAAATGATTTTGCACTTGGACAAGAGAGTTTTCTTAACCACGGAGATTTTGGGTGGGGGGGGGGGGTAAAAGGAGGTTAACCTACTCAAGTTAAAGACTTGGGTAGTTTACCTTATTTTTACTCATGGGTCCACTTTTTAGCCCCAAATTAAAATGGACACTCTTTTAAGGTTAAACAACTCCTGAATAAAATAACCAGAAGTGACTTAACCCCATTTCAAAGTGGACCGGTATCGCGCTATAATAGTAGTATGGATCTCCCAAAATTGTGTCTGAGTCGAACAAAATAGTTGCTCGATCGCCAAGCAACTATCTGTTGGCCCTCGACAGTACAATAGAATGTGGGTTGAATGAGTGCTACAAAATTTAACACTTAAAACAAAATTTTAATGCGAAAGCGTTAGTTAGATATTTAAACGCAGTGAACTGATAAGCATCAATCAAACAAGGCAATCACACAAAAGATACAAAAATTTATCCTGGTTCAACACCTCTCTCAATAGAAGCCCTACGTCTAATTTTCAAACAAGCTCTTGAGATTTCACTAACGATGGTACAGTCCCCCCAACGGACATACAATGTTCAGCAACTCGCTAATTATCTCTTCTACCCAAGGGGAAAGTTGAGTACATTCTCTCAACTGGACACAACACCCAGCACCCTCACTAGTCTTCCCTTCTACACAAGGGAATACTGAGTATAGTCCCTCAGTTGGACCACCTAGTACACAGCTGGTCTTCTCTTCTAGTAGGAAGAGGAACAAACTGTCTTTCTTAGAAAAGAAAGACCACCCAATCAAGATCAAATTCAAGAATGATGAACTTGATTAGTTGATCTCGACGACAACATGAGAGATAAAGAAAATGAATGAGAAGCTCAATCTCTCAAGCTCACAATCTCTCCCCCAAATTTATAATATCATACAGAGAGAGAAAGAAGAATGAAGACTTGAACGCAGAATACTGAGCAGATTTTTTTGTTGCCTGATGTCTTGTGTGTTATTTGCTTCATCTTCAAAGCCTTTGACTTTTATAAGAATCTGAAGAAGACTGTTGAGATAACCATGTGTTGTTCTTCTTCTTCTTCTTTCGTACTAACGTCTGCTCTTATTTCTAACGAATGCCTCATATCTCTTTTGTCCTGTGAGCATTTAGTGCTAGGAAGAGGATAGTGAGAAAGAAAGATATAACATGTCAGTCAACTCATACCTCTTCCACATTTCCTACTGACAACCTGCTATGTTAGATAGTTGTCTTTCTGTCTAGCAGGAAAGAAGGAGACCTTGAGACATGCAAAAAAGTAGCTTCACTCAGAGTATATCATATGTAAACTATATATATAAAAGGTTGTGCCTACATTTTAGTTTTTAAGACATGAGAAATAATATATTAAAGATGTGAAATACATTTGAAATTTCATTGCGTGCCAAAAATATGTTGTTTAAAAGTAATTGAAAGATATTTCAGTAATTGGTGCATAATATAAGTATTGGATACTTAGTTCACCAATCGATGTGTTTGAAGTCATATTAACCTTAATTGAAATGTAAATAACATCAATCGGAATAATATTGAACATTTGTTCACCAATCGGAATGAGTAATGAACCTTTGTTCACTAATAGAAATGTGTACAACACCAATTGGAATGATTCTGAACCTTTGTTTAGTAATCAGAATGTGTACAACACTAATCGAAACAAAGTTAAATATTTGTTCAGTAATCGAAACATTCAAACACCAATTGAAATGTTATTGAACTTTTGTTCAGTAATCAGAACAGTTTAACACCAATCGATATAAACGTGTTTAGTAATCGATAGAAGGTTTCTTCAGTAATCGATATAACACTTATTCTCTAATCGGTAGAAGATTTTTTCTCTAATTGATAGAAATTTTCTTCAGTAATCGATGTAGCACTTTAATCTCTAATCGATACATATTGAATTGTAATTGATATGAACTTTTAGTATATATTTTTGAAACAATAGAAATTATCATTATTTATTATACATAAAATATTTTTTAAATATTATTAAATATATTAAAGTTATTCATAAGTGAAAAAATATTATTAAATATATCTATGATATTCATGAATTTTTATTATCAACAAAACATAAAAATAAATATATATGGTGGTTCAATACTATCTTTTCCTTTCTCATGTATATACTCCCTTTGTATTTGGTACTGATGAGTTGAGGCAATGATATGTTATTTTCTATGCATTTTCAATGATGTGAATCATGCATTATCTATGAGAGATGCTAGTTATTGGTGCCAAAACACAGCGTCGAGTGGTGCCCATGCCACTTAGGTGGATCCCATCACTCATACTTGTTTCTATGCCAAGTATTATATTAACTTGAGTCTGAATAATAAGTATTTTTCATTATCTATGGATGTCTAAATTAATATAAGTTATTTTTTTCATAAGTGTAAAGGTGCGGAATTGAACCTAAATTAATAGAAGTGTACATTGGAAGATTTTTAACCACTGAGCTCTGTTTGTGTGATTAATAGAAGTAGTAACCTTATTGTAAAAAAAAGAAGCAAAAGAAATATCCTAATCATGAACCCCACTTCAGAGGGAATACGTGAAGAACATGGCTAGAAATGGGTGGCTCGAGATCGACTAAGTACACCGCGAGTGCCGCTAACCAACTCCGAGATAAAGGCGGTGCCTGGTGGCGTTGGTTCAGAGGAGAGAGAGAGAGAGAGAGAGAGAGAGAGAGAGACCCCTTTTCTTGCAGCGTCTCTTTCTATAAATAGAGGCCGGCGAGGGCTTCCGACTGCAAGTCCGTGCGCCGGTCTCTCTTGCAAGCGGTTCGTGCACGGATTCTCGCGGAGTTCGTGGATCTCTCCGATTCAGGTATTTGCTTCGCCGATTGCAATCTAGGGTTGTTCTTCTAATATTCTCTTTTTTTGTTCGTTGGTTCTGTTCCGTTAAGTTCTTGAAAAAGGGTGTTCGGAAGATCAGAGCTTGGCTTGAGCTTTCGATTGGGGGTGATGCAGGTGGTTTGATTTCAATTGGGGGTGTTCTTACTCTGGTTGGATCAAGGCGATACCTTGATCATCCTCGGTTGGTTTGCGAGGATGCTTAATCGGTTGGTGTTTCTTGTATTTATGGCATCTTTTGAAATTTCCCAGACTTGTCTCGACGAAGTCATTGTCTTTCTTGAAAGATCTCTAACGGGTTTGCACTTTGCCGTATGAAGGACATTATTCCCGTGGAACTGTGCCCCTACGTGGATTCCTACCACCTCTCCTGGTTTCCGTCTCGGTTTCTGTTCTACCCTTCATCGGGTCTTTTGATGATCCGGAGTAGGGAGTAGGAGTAGAGGCATGTCACGTTTCCATAATTCTGGATTTTTGTGCAGGTCTTTCCTGTATGCAATTTTACTGGAAACTGGGTTGGTTGTGTATAATTCATTTGAAAAAGAAGTTAAGGGAAATGAGATCTGATTGCCATTTGATTGTTTTGGTATTGAACAGAAGCTAGATCATGGTCTTGCATGCTAATTTAGTTAGTTCGTTCCACGTTATCCTTTTTGTTTATTTTGGGAATTAATTCGTATTTGGTCGAATTGATTTCAGCATTCTTGCACTTGATTGGAGCAAAGCCAAGCCCTAAGGTTCCATTCCTTTGATTCCTACAAGCACAGATTTCATGTCTGATCTCGACTCTCAGATCCCATCTGCCTTTGGTATGCCTACTATGGGAATCACCTGGATTCGTCTACCTCATTATTTTTTTTGTTTCTTCTAAAATTATGCTTAATGGATATACTTGGTTGTTGTTTGGTGTAGATCCGTTTGCTGATGCAAACGCTGAGGACTCAGGTGCAGGCACAAAGGAGTATGTGCATGTGCGCATACAGCAACGGAACGGCAGGAAAGAGCTTGACTACAGTGCAGGGACTGAAAAAAGAATATAGCTACAATAAGATCTTGAAGGACCTCAAGAAGGAATTTTGCTGCAATGGTACTGTTGTTCAGGATCCTGAGCTGGGTCAGGTTTGCTTCTAATCTTTATGATTGTTTGTTGCATGTTTGTGTGTGCCTATCATTGTAATCTATTGCGCCTTGATTCTGGTTGTCTAATGAACACCATTCTTTGCAGGTAATTCAGCTGCAGGGAGATCAGAGAAAAAATGTCTCGACATTCCTTGTTCAGGTACTTGTTCATCCTTCTCCTCAATCTTGAACGCCGAGTGATTGCAATTCATCCAACCTTAATTGTGGCACGTAGAGAAGGTCATTGCCTCTGTTTGTCCAATAGTTAGTGTCTATTTTGTATTGGGTAGAGGCTGTTGAGAACATCCTCGTTCAGTTGTTACTGCCTGTTGGAGAGATTTTGCATTATATTCCTGGCGCGCACAACTTTTGTACAGTAGAAAAGGGCTTGTTCAACGCACAAGGAAATAATTGGAGGATGTTGTGGAAAAAAATTATGACCTTGTTTAATTGCTATAGAAGGGTGGATACCTTATTGGAGTTGGGGCGGTCAAGAGCATTGTTCGATGGTTTAGTCTTGTAGAAGTGCCCTCCCGCCTGGGAAGAAAAGGCTTAAAGAGTCCGTTACATAAAAACGAGGTTTTCCTGGTTTGGAGGCGCATTGGTTGGAGACGCCCTTGGCATCCTAAACGAAGAAAAGATTATCCCGCACCAAGTGATGAAGGGTTGACCCTTGCTTTGGTGATTGCCTATTTTGTAGCTATCTCATGTTTTCATCTGCATCTATAAGTTGAACAATTGCAGCTGAGGTTGGGATGCTTGGGCAAAATGTGCATTTATTTTTCTCTTTGAACAGAGATTCGAGGTCCAATGACACACTAACCTTAGCGTTTTTTTTTTCCGGGTCTCAGGCTGGCATTGTGAAGAAGGAGCACATCAAGATTCATGGTTTCTAACGGAATAGTGCCATTGTTGGCGGTGTGCTGTTTGCTTTGAAGAAGCAAGTTGTAAAACGGTATTCGGATGTTGTATGTTCTTCCTTGGTTGGTGTCTTGACAACAAGCTAGCTACCGGTGTGTTGTCAGTGTTCTCCTTTGTGAACGACATATTGCAGGCTGATATGGCCCATGTTAAAGACTTCATTTCTCTATTAAGAACACATCGATTATGGTTTGCCTATTTGTGTCAGGATTGGGCTGTATTACTATTGCAGACAGCTTTTGGTTATAAACCAATTAAATACTTTGTTCCATATGAAA
>JACBKR010005678.1:0-16837 GCA_014218235.1 Colocasia esculenta | reverse complement strand
AACATTAGCAATTGTTTCTGACAGAATTTCTGTATGGCCTGGTGCCATAGCTTCTTCTTCAACACATCCACCTTCTTTAGAAGTAGCTGAGGTGGAGGGAATGGAATCCAATACTTCTTTTAAGATTGAGGCGACTAAGGTGGTGGGCAAAGAGTCTGCCACACCAGCTGCACCTTCTTCCAACTGAACTTCTGGAGAATGAGAGATAATCTCCACAACAGGTGAGACTGAACCTTCTGCCTGGCTGGACACAACTGGTACTGCTGCTTCTTGAACAACTGCTGCTGCTGCTTGCTCTGCTGCTGCTGCTTCTTCTTCTGCTACTGCTGCTTGCTCTGTTGCTGCTACTTCTTCTTCTGCTACTGTTTCTTCTTGAACTTCTAAAATATCCCC
This sequence comes from Colocasia esculenta, assembly GCA_014218235.1. Classification (NCBI taxonomy): domain Eukaryota; kingdom Viridiplantae; phylum Streptophyta; class Magnoliopsida; order Alismatales; family Araceae; genus Colocasia; species Colocasia esculenta. Next base: position 16,444 of record JACBKR010005678.1, on the reverse strand, counting down.
AATAATTGCTTCTCCTTCAGCCACAGAAGACTTTGACCAATTCCATCTACCACTGAGAATCCACTTTTCTTCAGATTTCTGGATCTTATTGACTGGCCCATCTTTTCAGCTACTGCACCTGACATATCTACTCCAAAGTGCTTGAAAATCTTGGTCAGTAGATGAGCATACGGTAGGGAAACATTCAACTTGCTCTTTGTTTCCCATATCTGAGCATGTGCAAACATCATTCGCTCAATCATCACTGCGGCCAGGTTTATCTCTTTGTTCTGGATTGCCCAGAACATTATGTCTGAATCTGCCCTAGTGCATGAAGAAAAGGTAGCACTACGAGGTACTATGATTTGGCAGACTAAAGTGAAGCAATCTATTAAATGCGGACATCTGATTAATATCAAGCTTCCCGTCCTTCAGCTTAAACCCTGGACCAATAATCCCGAGACCTTTGACTTCATCATTCACAGAGTGAATGCCACTAAATCCAGAGGTCTTCACTCCAAACAAATCACGCAAAAGCTCATGGTTATTCTGATTTGGATGCCCTTGACAGAGGAAACAAGGGACCCATCTGCTTCCGATTTCAGACAAATGTAGAAGGCTTTCACCAAGTCCGGTAGCTTACCTCATTGAAAGTAACTACATCCATCCACTGCAATCTTCTCAGGGCGTCGACTAGCCTGGCCAAGCCACTCTTCTCAAGATTCTGAACATCCACTGCCTTATTTCCGCAAATCTTCGTCTTCACACGTAAACCTCTCTTGCTCCTTTGGGGACAAATACTCAGCACTGTAGCCCCCTACGCTTCCGGAGATCATCGGAGCGGCCATGGGTGCAGAGAAGAAGGAGATTCTGGTGAAGGGAAATGACGGAAGAGGTGGAAGCTCTCGAAGGGATTCTTCGCGGGAGAGGAGAAAGCTTCGAAAGTTGCAGAGAGTCGATCCCAAAATCGTTAGGGCATCGGCTTTGGTGAACGGATAGAGGATAAAAGGGTAAAGGTAGAAGACAAGTCGTTCTCAGAACGATTTGAATAAATTATTACTATTTTATCGAAAAGTGAAGCGCCAGAGGCAGTAAAGCCAGAAAACGACAAATCGTTTGACGGGTCAAACAGCTTTTAATACGATAGCGGTCAAGGAATGTAGACAAACTGAATTTTGCTCATTGTTAAAGAGGGAAAATTTCATTTCTATCTGAAAATTTTTATGCCAATAAAATTACAGAGATCTTTTCACACATTGCACTCCCTAATTCCCTTCTAAGAGATGTAATCTCTCTCTTCAGGTAGGGCTTTTGTGAAGATGTCTGCTAATTGACCATTTGTATCTATAAAAGAAATTTCTAAATTACCACTAGCTACGTGGTCTCGAATAAAATGATATCTTACCTCAATGTGCTTAGTCCTTGAGTGCTGAACTGGATTTTTGGTGAGGTTGATGGCACTTGTATTATCACACAATAGTGGAATTGATTTGATGTGAATTCCGAAATCCTCAAGTTGTTGCTTTATCCAAAGAAGTTGTGTACAGCAACTTCCAGCAGCAACATATTCTGCCTCACTGTTGATAAAGCTACTGAATTTTGTTTCTTGGATGACCATGATATCAAACATCCTGCAAGAAACTGACAACAACCACTGGTGCTTTTTCTATCTACTTTGCATCCAGCATAATCAGCATCTGAATATCCTACTAATTCTATTTCACAAGATCTAGGATACCAGAGACCTAAATCATGAGTTCTAGCCAGATATCTAAATATTCTTTTTACTGAAATTAAATGAGACTCTCTAGGGTTGGCCTGATATCTAGCACACATGCACACACTAAACAAAATATCTGGTCTACTTGCAGTTAAGTAAAGTAATGATCCTATCATACCTCGATAATTCTTTTGATCTACCTTTTTACCTTTTTGATCACTGTCCATTCTGATTGATGTGCTCATTGGGTTTGATAAAGGCTTTGCATCTTCAAATCCAAATTTCTTTAACAGCTCTTTGGTGTACTTGGCTTGACAGATATGAGTGCCATCCTTCCCTTGCTTAATTTGCAATCCAAGGAAGTAGCTTAGCTCCCCCATCAGCTCATTTCGAATTCTCCCTGCATAAGCTTTTCAAAGTACTTGCAAAGAGATTCATCAGTAGATCCAAAATAATATCATCTACATATATTTGCACAAGAAGTATATGTTTATCCTTAGACTTTATAAATAATGTACTATCTACTTTACCTCTAGTGAAACCATGATCTAATAAGAAAGTACTGAGCCTTTCATACCAGGCTCTAGGTGCTTGCTTCAAACCATATAAAGCCTTATGTAGTTTAAATACATGATTTGGAAATTCGAGATCATCAAAACCTGGAGGTTGTTCAACATAAACTTCCTCCTTGATAAAGCCATTTAAAAAGGCTGATTTGACATCCATTTGAAATAGTTTTAAATCAAATGCAGATGCATAAGCAAGTAAAATCCTAATAGCCTCAAGTCTAGCTACAGTGCATAGGTTTCATCGAAATCTATGCCTTCCTCTTGGGAGTAGCCTTGAGCTACCAGTCTGGCCTTGTTCCTTAAGATTATTCCAGACTCATCCAGTATTATTTCTGAACACCCACTTGGTGCCAATAACTGAATGATTGGATGGTCTAGGAACAAGTGACCATACTTGGTTTCTCTTGAACTGATTTAGTTCATCTTGCATGGCTAATATCCAAGATCATCAGATAAAGCTTCATTGACTGTCTTAGGCTCTATTTGAGAAACAAAGGCTAAGTAATCACAAGGAATTACATTACCTCTTGTTCTTACCCCTACAGATGGATCACCAATAATATTTTCAGGAGGTTGATCTTTCTGATGTCTCCATTCTTTTGGAAGATTTTCATGTTGAATTTCAGTTTGCTGCAGTTCTTCCAGAGGAGGATCATCTTGTCCTTAATTGAGGTATTCTTTAACTTTTCAGACAAGTCATCTGCATCATCAATGTCACTAATTTCTTCTTTTCAAGGAAGGGTGGTTAGATTCATCAAAAATAACATGTACAGATTGTTCAATTAATAAGGAACGTTTATTGAAAACTCTATAACCTTTGGGTTTAGAAGAGTACCCCATAAAGATGCCTTCATCTGATTTGACATCCAACTTACCAATGTCCCTTTTTCCATTGTTATGGATGAAGCAAGGACATCCAAATATTCTGAAATGGCTGATCTTTGGCTTCTTTCCTTTGTAGAGTTCATAAGCAGTCTTCTTCAAATTGGCCTGATCATCACTCTATTAATGATATACATGCAGTGTTGATAGCTTCGGCCCAGAAGTATCTTGGCAATCATATTCTGACAACATGGTTCTTGCCATATCCAAGAGAGTTCTGTTTTTCCTCTCAGCAATTCCATTCTGTTGAGGTGTCCTTGGAGCTGAGAAGTTGTGCTCAATTCCTTGATCATCACAGAACTTTGTAAACTTTTCATTCTGAAACTCACCACCATGATCTGATCGGATAGAGACAATTGTGAATTTCTGATCTTTCTGAACTTTCTTACTGAAGCTGACAAAATTTTCAAATGTGTCATCTTTGTGCTCTAGAAAGGATACCCAAGTGAATCTCGAATAATCATCAACTATTACAAATCCAAAAATCTTTCCTCCCAAACTGGTAGTCCTTGTTGCCCCGGTTGGCTAACCCAAAGGGGGGGTTTAATGGGTCTTTAAAAGTTTACTGATAAAACCTGACTCAAACAAACATAAAGATTTCTTGAAAGGTTATTATATGGTTAGTAAAACAACAATCCACAAAGAAGACAATCACAACACCACACAGATTTATCCTGGTTCGGATCTCCTCTCTTAGAGTCCTACGTCCAGTCCTGGCAACCCTCAGGATTCACTAACTGGGTACAGTCCCCCTATGGACAAAAACAACCACCCAGCTTAGCTGGCTTCCTTCACCCCTGAAGAACACAACACCTGTACACCAGGTCTTCCTTCACGCACGAAGGGAAAACACCACCCTGGAAACCACCAGGTCTTCCTTCACACACGAAGGGATCACAGAAAATTCTTGAGAGAAAAAGACTAGCCCCTAGATCAAGCTTTTACAAAACTCAATCTGAAGCTACAAGCACTGAGAGACGAAGATCTACACAAAGTGCACTCTCTCAGAACTAAACTAGCTCTTCCTTAATTTTTCTTCTCACAGCACAGGGAGCTAAGAGCCAAGATCGAAAAGACTGAATTTCTGGCTCTAGAGAAAAATCGAAGACTTGAAAGCTGCAGAGTTCTAGCTGCTCTTCAATATGAATTAAATTTTCTCGATCGTTTGTCTTCCGAGCTTCATCTTTATTGTATCTCCGATTTGAATGAGGACAAGGAGATGACCGTTGTCTCACAGCTTTGGTGTACGTTAGACTGAAGGTTTTTGTGGAAGCTTCCTGTCAACAGTCTTTTGTTCTTTGGAGCACGCAAAGAGATAAGATCTTCTGATTTTGCTTGTAGTTCCTTCTGTGTCCGTTGTTGTAGGATAGTACATCTTAAGGTTCTGCAAGGTTGAGCTTTAATGGTAGACAGCTATACTATCTCCAGATGTAATCAACGTCAAAGCAGATAGACACAAATATAGTAGTAATACTTTATCGTTCTAAAAGGCATGCAAGAATACACTAGAATGGAAGATATGTTCTGTGTCCATGCAGAGATACGTTCAGTCTTTATTAAATGCATGGCAGTCAATCAGACGAGATGCGACTTTGACTATTCAACGTAGATTAATCAGGAAAAACATTTAATTAATGGAAAACATGACTTATGCAGTCGTTGTGAAAATCTGATAGAATCGTTTTTGATCAAGTTGCTGTAGACTGATAAGAAGTCGTTATGATAACTTATGAATCGTTACCACAACCAAGTCGTTCTATAACAGATGATAAAAGAAATCGTTATGAAACATGGCAAGTCGTTGTAGCTCTCAAAAGAAATCGTTATGAAACATGGCAAGTCGTTGTAACTTTCTAAAGAAATCGTTACGACAACTTACAGAGTCGTTATGACGAGCAAGTCGTTATAACTTCTGAAGAAGTCGTTACGATAACTTACAGAGTCGTTATAATGAGCAAGTCGTTATAACTTCTGAAGAAGTCGTTACGATAACTTACAGAGTCGTTATAATGACAAGTCGTTATAACTTCTGAAGAAGTCGTTACGATAACTTACAGAGTCGTTTAATGAGCAAGTCGTTATAACTTCTGAAGAAGTCGTTACGATAACTTACAGAGTCGTTATAATGAGCAAGTCTTTTAACTTCTGAAGAAGTCGTTACGATAACTTACAGAGTCGTTATAATTAATGAAGGAATTATTATGGCTCTTCTGAAAAAAGATGTATGTAATACTTACCACAAATGCTTGACTTTCTTTGGGTATTCCTGTGCTTATGCTAATAAACAAGGTTAGAGAAACTTTGACAGTGTTTTGTTTATCACCAAAATAGGCAAGTATTAATTTAAAAGTACATGGGATGGACTGTTCATCAGTCCTCATTGGCCCAAATAGATCCATGTGAAGTAGTTCTAAGGGCTTTGAGGTGGTTACTACAGTCTTTGATTTGAAGGAGCTCTTGGTGTGCTTTCCTCTTGCACAAGGTCTGCAAATGCTGTCCAATCTGAAATTTACCTTTGGCAGTCCTTCCACTAGCTTTCTCTTTCTGAGCCTGTTCAACCCTCCAAGCTACAGTGGCCCAATCTTCTGTGCCACAACTCAGTTGATTGCTCTTTACTAGCTGCCAAACACACATCTTGATCCTTGAGTTCCTCGAGATATAGAACATACAAATTTCTTTCTCTGTAGGCTTCAAATATGACTGCACCATCCTTTAAGATACTGCATTTTGATTCTTGAAACTGAATTTGATGGCCTTTGTCACACAACTGGCTGATACGGATAAGATTGTGCTTTAACCCTTTGACCAGCATAACATCTTCAATTACTGATTTTCCTTTGATATTCACGGATCCACTTCCTATTACAACTCCTTTTCCATTATCTCCATATGTGACTGTACCTTCTTCAGCTTGGAGATCAACGAAAAACTTCTTGTTGCCTGACATGTGCCTCGAGCATCCACTGTCCAAATACCATTTGGATGCTCTTGACTTTCCCTGAAATTAAAACACTAAATTTTAGGTACCCAAGTTCTTTTGGGTCCTGATGGGTTAGTATCATTGTCTTTTCCTTTAATTATCCATTTTTTGTTCTTGTTAGGACATGTTTCTTGTTATGTCCAGTCTATACAGTGAGTACAGCAGGTTATTCTAGTTACTCTTTCAACTGGTGTGTGTTTAAATTTTTTATGTTCTTTATTCTTTTCAGATATAAATTTAGGAGTTGGATAAGTTTTCGGAAAGACTTTGTTCTTCATTTTCTGAGGGAGTATATCCAAAACCATATTTCTTTTTAGTTGATCTTTTAGCTCCATTTATCATTAGGAGTGGTTTATTATTTGTGAACTTATTATAGTGTTTGTCAGGTGTCCTTTTCTTATTTAGTCTTTCTATTTCTGTTTTGAGTTCACTTAAGTCTTCCTGTTTTTCTAGGTTAGTTATTTTTCTGTTTTTCTTTTAAATCTTCACACAATAATTCATTCTCCTTTTTTCTGTTCAGTTAATTGTTTTTCAAGTTCTTCATTTTCTGTTTTTAGGTCTGAGTTGTATTTTCTAAACAACTAAATTTTTTCTTACTATTTTTAAGTAATTTAGACACTTCTTTATATTTTCATAAGTTCATTAAAAGCACTTTCTAAGTTATAAGAATCTGAATCATTGCATGAATCAAAAGAAGAGTCAGAAGTTACCTTGTCTTCGGTGTGGCCATGAAAGCCAAGTTGACTACTTCACCTTCACTGCTTGAGCTTGACTCACTGTCTGAGTCACTGCTATTCTCCAAGCAGCTGCCATTGCCTTCTTTTGTATACTTCTTGAATCTTCTAATGTTGTCCCTCTTTTTGTGATCATTTTCTTAAGCGTTGGACAGTCTGCCTTGATGTGTCCAGGCTTCTTGCATTCATAACAGATCACCTTCTCCTTTCTTTTGATCCTTTACTTCTGGTTTCTGAAGTCTTTGTTTTTCTTGAAAAATTTTCTTCCGGACAGATACTTCTTTTTCTTGCTAGAATCCTTTGAAGTCTTCGAGACAGCATGGCTTCTTCATCATCACTGTCTTTACTACTTTCACTATTATCCAAAGATTCTTCTGAATTATCTTCACTTGCTTTGAGAGCATTTGATTATTTCCTTCTGCTGGAGGATTCTCCTAATCTCTCCATGTTTATCTCGTGAGCCATGAGAGATCCTATTAGCTTTCCAATGACATTAACTTTAAATCATTAGCTTCTTCAAGGCTGTTACCTTTGGAGTCCATGAAGAGGTAGAGATCTGAGGACTTTTCTAACCATATTGGTACATCATAAACCTTTCCCAAACCAGCTAATCCATTTGTTATGTCTATGAATCTGCTGAACATCTGAGTTATTGATTCACCTGTCTGCATTTGAAATCTTTCATATTGAGCTACTAGAATATCTATTCTTGTCTCCTTTACCTTGTCTGTCCCTGCATAATAATTCTGAGCTTTTCCACATCTCCATTGCGGATTTGCAGGCTGAGACTCTATTGAATTCTTTCTTGCTTAGGGCACAGCATAATATGCTCTTGGCTTTGCAGTTAAGGATATTTTTTTCTTATCATCATCTGTCCACTGAGCCTTCGCGTTGTGACCAAAAGATCACCTTTCTACAATGGACCAGATTGTGTAATCATGACCTTGTAGAAAATATTCCATTCTAGTCTTCCAGTAGGTGTAGTCTTCTCCATCGAACAAGGGAGGCCTGTTGACTGACTGACCTCGAAGTTGCTTTGGGCTGCCATAGATCTTTGCTCTTCAGATCGTTGGATCTTCTTCTTTGTCGAAGAGACGGGCTCTGATACCACTTGTTGCCCAGCTAGCTAGCCAGAGGGGGGGGGGTGAATGGGTTATCAAAATTCGATCTCTGATTAAAACCTATTACTGAAAGGATTGCACAACTTAATAACAAGGTTAGAGTTAGAGCAATAAGACAACAATCACACAAAAACACATCCACAAGACACAAGGATTTTTATCCTGGTTCGGAACTCCTCTCCACAGGAGACCTACGTCCAGTCCCTGAGCAATACCTCAGGATTTCACTACCAGGGTACAATCCCCCTTAAAGATTTACACCCAGCCTCAACTGGTCTTCCTTCAACCTGAAGGGAAAAACAACCACCCTGGATACCACCAGGTCTTCCTTCGTCCAGAAGGGAACACAACCAAAGAGAAAAAGGTGTGGAACAGGCTTCAGACTCTAGCTTGACCAGCTAACACTGAAGCTACCAAGCCCCGAGAGAGAAAGAGATTTAACAAGGTTTTCTCTCCAAGGACTACACAAGCTCTCACAAATAAAAAACTCTTTTGATCACAGAGAGCTAAGAGCTAAGAACAAGGTTGGAGTGGAAGCTTCGCTCTTGTTTCAATCTTCTGAAGACTCGAAAGGGGATTTTTCTTCCTTTTCAAATTGCGGCGTTGTTCCCTTTCTACTTGTTGTTCTTCTCCGTCTGAGTCTTCTATTAAACTTTGATTTGAATTTGAACGTTGAAGTGTCCGTTGTCTCTTATCCTGGTGTACGTTAGACTGGTCACTAAGGAAGCTTCTGATCGTCAGTCTTTTATCCTTTTGTACACGCCAGAGAAATGTTTTAGAATCTTGTATCTTGTATCCAACGTTGTACAGATGAGTCTTGTCAGATATCTGCAAGCATATCAACAATAAATAGAGGACATTAGGACTGTCGTTGATTGTTAGTTATAGATGGAACATATATTGCAATATATAGCAAAGCTCCTTTCTGTCTAAAAGTACGTAGACAGAGTAGCATGGAAATAGAAGATATTGTCTGCATGCATGGGAGATACGATCAGAGAGCATTTAATGCGTAGCAGTCAACAGACAAGATATGACTTTGACTTTTCAACGCTATTAAAAAGTATTATACTGATACAACAAGAAACAATATAAATAATCCTGATGCTTGATTACTGAAATCGTTATGAGTTATAGCAAGTCGTTGAAACACTTATCAAGTCGTTATGACTGTAAAGAACCGTTGAACCTCTAAAGAAATCGTTACAGCAATCAAGTCGTTACGAGTTTCAAAGAAATCGTTACAAGAAATCGTTACACAAGCAAGGCATTATGAACTTGTAAAGAAATCGTTATGAACTCTAAAGAATCGTTACAGCAATCAAGTCGTTACGAGTTTCAAAGAAATCGTTACAAGAAATCGTTACGCAATCAAGTCGTTATGAATTTCAAAGAAATCGTTACAAGAAATCGTTACACAAAGAAGGCGTTATGAGCTTGTAAAGAAATCGTATGAACTCTAAGAGATTGTTACAGCATCAAGTCGTTATGAATGAAAGAAATCGTTACCACAACAGTCGTTCGAGTTTCAAGAAATCGTTACGAGGTCTAAAGAAATCGTTATGAAGTCTAAAGAAATCGTTATGAGTCTAAAGAAATCGTTACGGCTAGAGAGTCGTTGCGAGTTCTAAAGAAATCGTACGAGGTCTAAAGAAATCGTTATGAATCTAAGAAATCGTTACGGCTAGAGAGTCGTTGCGGTTCTAAAGAAATCGTTACGAGGTCTAAAGAAATCGTTACGGCTAGAGTCGTTGCGAGTTCTAAAGAAATCGTTACGAGGTCTAAAGAAATCGTTACGGCTAGAGAGTCGTTGCGAGTTTTAAAGAAATCGTTACGAGGTCTAAAGAAATCGTTACGGCTAGAGAGTCGTTGCGAGTTCTAAAGAAATCGTTACGGGTCTAAAGAATCGTTACGGCTAGAGAGTCGTTGCGAGTTCTAAAGAAATCGTTACGAGGTCTAAAGAAATCGTTACGGCTAGAGAGTCGTTGCGAGTTCTAAAGAAATCGTTATGAGGTCTAAAGAAATCGTTACGACAGTCAGTCGTTACGGGTTCTAAAGAAATCGTTGCGATGACTAAGGAATCGTTGCGATAGCGATTGTTTTGAGGTTTTCCGGTCAAAGAGGAAATCGTTCTGCTTATCAAAGAAGTCGATACAAAGACTTGGATAGAATGAGAGATGAGACTTACCTGATGGTCTTGAACTTTCATTTTTCTTTTATTTCCTATTCTCAAGGCTCAAGTAATCCATTAGTACTATTTTGTTATCATCAAAATTAATTATAAATAAGAATGAATTATTTATTATGGGGAAGTTTGGTCATCAGGGGCTTGTCCGGTATTGGGTTAGGCAACGAAAAAGAATTTAAAAGAAATTTAAAAGGAAAGAAAATATAATAAAATGGAATGTGAAATAACTCGAATTATGTAATAATAAAACAAAATAATAAAAAGAATAAATAAAAACACAAATAAATAAGAAATAATAAAGAGGTTTTAAAAAATTGCAAGTGAAAGAAAGAATCGACTCTCTCATGTGAGAATTGGTCCGAGAAGTTTCTCTCACATAGAGAGTCTTCTCTAGCTGGCTCTCAAAGAGAGAGGGAATCGAATCTCTCACATTTGGAATTTCTTTAATCTCTTTATTACTTTTTATTTATATTTTAATTTTATTTTTTTTATTATAAAATTTGAGTTATTTCACAATTCATTTTATTATATTTTTTCCCTTAAACTCTCTTTTTAAAAAAAAAATGTTGACCCATTCACACTTTAAATTTCTCAATCAAAGTCTTTAATAAACTTTTTGATTAACTTCTTAATTTTCACCATTCAAAATAGAGCCAGAGCCAAACTAGTTGATATGCTATACAACAAGTCCGCGCGTGCTATATTGTACTGGTAAAATCTAATTTGACTTGATACAATGATTTGATCAACCTTACTAATTATATGTCACTCTTAAATTCGTACTTTACTTTTTAATATGAAAAGTCAAAAACACCAAGTAGGAATAGTTACAACTGATTTTGGATAACTACAACTCATTTTTACATCATTATGATATGCTTGATAAGAGAGATTTATAAGTAAAAAAGTTAAAATTACGGTAAGGATAAAATTAAGTCAAAAAAGTATTTACATCATTATGATATGCTTGATAAGAGAGTAATTCTGTTAAATGGGGTCTTTGGCAAGTACTGTACTCTAATATATTTTTTAAATAAGAAATAGTTTAAGTTACAGCAAAAAACCTCATCTGAATTCGAACTTTTAACCTCCCTTCTCTTCACTAATTTAATGTCTGTGGAGATATTTCCCTGTTTGGGCTGGAACCAAACTGACCTACACTGGAGACAGGGAAGATGATCGTCGGTAGCGGACGAATGCCTGCAAAATCAGAATGAAATCAGGGGGGGCCCGGTGAAGAACTGGGGAGAGAACCTCCAATGCCTAAGTCAGTAGACTGCAAATGAGACTGGAGAAGAAGGGTTCAGTGTTGTGTGAGAGTGGTATGTGTTAGATCACGTACCTCTGCATGGAGGCTTACCGGAGCCTTTTATAGGCAGAGAAATGATGTGGGAGAGAGGACAGAACGTCCCTGATCAACGCCGAAAAGGGCGTCTGTTAGCGCCATTGGCGGGGAGGTGCCCGTTGAGGGCCTTGCAGTTAACACACCATTTAATCGTGGGGCATGCATGATACAGCTGTTGTAACCGTCGTAGGGAGACGGAGGGCTGTTTGAACCCTCCTAGAGGAGGTACTGAGCAGGGGCCCTGTTCGGTAAATGGAACCTGTGCTCGGTGACAAGGTTTGCTGCTGGATGTCCGATGCACGGAAGGTTGTTCGTGCTGAAGAGGCCACGACACACGCCCGAGCAGCGTCTGTTCGGAAAAGAGGGTCCAGGGCCGAACATGCGTAAGGCATCCAGAGACGGTTCTTGGGTCACGCTGGTACCTGAATGCAGGGATCGTCCTCGGGACCTTAAAGTTGCTCCTGAGAGGATGGGGCGCCTTATGGAAGGGCCACGTTTGTCCGCTGAATTGGGATGGGCCATGATGGGCTCTGCGCACGAAGGTGGCTAGGAATAGCCACCACACTTGCCCCCCACGCCATCGAGTGAGCTCGGGAACCGGGACGCTCGAGGGCGGAAGCCTGCTCGAACGTCACTTCCGCATTAAATGCGACGATGACTTCGGATGCTGCAGAGCGGCGGCAAGGCGATGATGCAGCATGCCTCCTCGATAGTGGAGGAAATCCCATGATGCGGGGGTGACGTGTCGAGCCGGGGGCTCTCCGCAGTTCATCTGAACGGTCACTTTGGAGCGGGGGGGGGGGGGGGGGGGGGGGCTGCCTTGGTATTTCAAAGGGAACCCACGCCTCAGCATCTTTCGGAGAGCTTGCTTCCCCCCCCCCCCCCCCCCCCCCAAAGCAAACTCTTCTTCGTCTTTCTCCTCGTGATCTCCAGCTCCACCAGCTTCTTTGTCTCTGCAACTTCCGGTGATGGCCAACAAGGGAAAAGCTACCGCAGTCGCCGAAGTGAGCGGAGTGGTGCCGGCGGGCGCCCGGGGGCCACGATGCCGCCACTACGAAGGCCTCCGCGAGCACTTCTGGATGGCAATGAGTACGAATTGTGATGGCGAGGGAGGAAGACTCGCAACTGGACGAACAGGCCAGGGTGCCTCACTCTGTCGCTTGACCACATGGAGGCTGGATTCCGGCTGCGCTGCCGGAGGTGGCGAAGGTGCTGTTGAACCGATGGGGACTCGCGCCGATCCAGCTAACGCCAAATCATGGGACTATCTGTATTTCTGCATCATCTGCAAGCTCTGGAAAGTCTGGGGTTCCGCGGAGGTGTTTCGAGCGCAATTCCGCCTCACCTCCTCGCCAGGGTCTAGGGTGATATTTACTATACCAAGCACCGACCGGACAAGATGTAGATTGAGTTGGCGAAGAAGTATTCCAAGAACAAAGGTTGGAGAAGCGGCTCTTCTTCGTCAAGCGACGCGACGGTGCAGAGTGGGGGTTCCCGACCAGGGTCCAAACGGCGAGGAAGGATACGTATCCCTTCTTGATCCAAGATGAAGCGAAGGCTTCAGATAGTCTGAACCGAGCATATGTGTGCAACGGGGAGGGCTACCTGACGGAGTTTCAACTCGTCCAGCATGGTCTGAACCGACCATGGAGTAAGTAACCGATCACGTTGCAGTCGTATGCCTGTCGCATAATTGTCTTCTAATGTGCGCTTTCCTTTTTGGCTTGCAGGCGCCGAGTAGGTAGCCATGGTCGGATTACGCCGAGCAGATCGCCGTCACTCTCATTTGGTGTTCGAGGGCGATGATGTTTCTGCCATGGTAAGGACCTTACTGCAGTGAGGGCTCCTTCTTCGGTGACACTGCCATGGCGGCGCCGGCTCCTGCAGAGGGGTGCCCCGCAAGAAGCTCGCCGTTGCTGAGAAGAGGCCACAGAAGATCTGGTGAAGAAGAAGGCCATAATGAAGGCTGCTGCGAGGTGTGGTGCCGCCGTCCTTGACTGAGGAAGGAGGAGCAAGCCAACCTCAGACCATAAAGAAAAGACCGGTGGTCACCGAGCAGTAGACGTCCGAGGACGGAGCAGAAGAGGAGGTGGACCAGCAACCTCTGATGAGGAGGAAGAGGAAGAGGCAGCTGAGAGAAGCCGTGCCACGAGTGGTGGAAGGGGACGACGAGGAAGGTATTGAGGGAGAGGGTCCTCATCTTGCAGTGCTGAAGAAGTGCAAATGCTGAAATGGCCACCGAAATGGGGGATCATCGTGGTGAGCGATGAGTTGGGGAGCTCGTCCGAGGACGGCCGAGGACATCTGTGCCCAAGACCCGTTGAGGGTCGTCCACAGGAGGTGGCTCTGATGGGGGTCCGAGCACGGTGCCGACGAGCAGAGTGCTACACTCGTTGGTGAGGAGAATCTGTGCAAGGGGGCGAGAGAAAGCCCCACGCATTGCTGAAGTACCCGAGGGGGCGTCCACTCAGTGACGGAAGCCCCTGCAGTCGTGGAGAGGAGTTCGATGACGACGGCCGCCTGCCCATGGAGAGGACTTCGGCGACGAGGGCGCCTTGCCCCCCATTCCCCCAACGAAGCGGCTGTTGAGGCGATAGCACAAACAGTCGGTGCGGGTGGCGATGAGGCCGAGCAGGTCGTCGAGACGAGGAAGGGGGGTTCCAGAAATATCCCGTTGTTGTGGAGAGCCAGGAGGTGGTAGCTGAGGTCCCGGGGTGGTTGAAGGAGGCCTTTCCATAGGGCAGATGGGCCAGGCTACCGAGGACCAGGTCATCTTTGAAGAAGATTGGAGGCCTCTCTCCAAGGTTGGGGCGGAAGTCACCAACGCTTCTTCAGAGGCCATGATGAAAGGGCCCTAGAGCACCTCGAAGGATAACTTCGAGGGTCCTCCCTCCGTGCCCTACTGCATCATAGCTGGAAATACTGGTGCGGTGCCAGCAACTGAGCCGGAGGAGACCCCCGATCACTCAAGTGGGGCATGCCAAACAAGATATATGGGCGAGTGGGACAGCGATGGGGATGTAGACGTCAAGGCACTAGTGACGGGATCTCGTCATCGCTGAAGGTGCTAAAGAGACTCGCCGTGCGTGCCCGGGATCATAAGCAGATGGGAAGCTGAATTCGACTTCTGCGAAGAGCTTGAGGCAAGTACAAGGCTCGTGAGACCGAACTGCAGGAGGAGGTGAAAAATCTCCAAAACACACTTCGAACCTCCGAGGTTAGCTTAGTCGTTGCTCGGGCGGAAAAAAGGAGGCACTCGCCTCTGTTTAATCGATGCCAAGGCCCGACTTCAAGGAAAATTTGGAGCAGTTTGGTGCGCGCTGCTACAAGGTTGCCCTTGAAGCTGGAGAAGACCGAGGACGCAGCCTAGCCACATCAGGAGTAACCTGTGAGGACTTTCTAGCTGTCGTTCAGGAGTGCCGGCGCCGGAACCAAGATCTGCGTCTGGATGGAGTGCAGTTATGCACTTCTAGTCGGGGCGGATGACTTATGGGGGTGCTGGTCCTCCGAACAAGCCCCTTGACGTATCTACCTTTTTGTAGCTTGGCTCCAAAGAGCCCCTTGAAAAAGTGAATAACCTTTTCGCTTTTAGACATGTGAATGGCTTCCCTTTTTCTATCTCCTTCCCTTGCGATTGTTCTGTCCGAATAGAAATTCGTCGGTCGTTTTAAAGGGTTCGCAATTACCGCACAAGTAGTTTGGAATTGTCAAGAGGTTCCGACCAGGGTGGTTGTGCGGAACGCTTTACACTTGGTGGTATCGCCTCGATCCTTTTGAGCTGAAATGCTTTGAACATGGATGGCTTCGGAACTAGCTCAAGCGACCGAAAGAAGAGGGAGGAAGAGAAGTAGGATGCCGAATCAGAAGGCTTTTATAAGTAGTTAAGCCTTCAAATTGGATACATGTCAGGTTGGGTAAGGCTTCGCCACTAGGAGTAGTTAGCTGTAAGAGCCTTTTCCAAGAACCTGGGCGACCTGATAAGGTCCTTCCCACTTGGGGGCGAGCTTGCCATCTGCTCTTCGGGGATCCGATGTCGAGCAACGGTGAAGAACGAGGTCACCTTCAAAGAAGCGTGTGACGGAACGCCTCGTCCAAGCCGTTAAACCGGTAACGTGCTTGACCCGAGTCCGTCTCCGCGAACGGGGCCGAAGCCTTGCAAGGGATACCACACACTAGTCCGTGAAAACACAAAGGAACACACCATTGCATTTATAATACACAAGGTTTACATATCCAACTTCAAAAGAAATAAGGAAAGTACACAAGCCTGGGCATACCTCGAGGTACACAGGTACAACTGAAGAAAGAAAAGCTACACTGCTGGAGGCGCTGGGGCCAACACCGCAACGTCGCGGCTCCGAACTGGACGACGGTAGAGAAACCTCCTCCTCGCCCTTGCCTGTGGGGAGTAGGGGTGAGCCTCACTAGTCACTGGCTCAGTAGGGAACTCCCCAACATCGAGCAAACCAAACACAAGTATCGAAAAGCAGTAAACTATGCTAGCAATTTATAGCACAACTAAACAGGATATAAAGCTATAATAAACTCACCGTTAGCCGACTACGTAAAACAACTGTAATAAATAAACGGCAAAACTCCAAACCGTGTACGAGCTACGATAGAGACCGCCACACTCGAGCCATGTAGACTGGTTCGCGACATCAACAACAGACTCAGACAAACTTACATAGGTCTACCTCTCAGTCTTGTAGCCACAGACGAAAGGTCCAACTGCCGCTCCACGTGAGAAAAGACAAGCAACTGGGGGACCAACTAAACACCACCACCTGCGGATCACACGGTCGCAGGCCCATGCCTGGCACCTCTAGAGACCCTGGCCTGGGCTCGCTAGAGTAAGGCACTGGAAAAGGACTAGTCGGGGCCAGTGTCGAAAACTGGTGTCCGTACCCCCAACTAAGAGCATGC
>JACBKR010005677.1:0-16920 GCA_014218235.1 Colocasia esculenta | reverse complement strand
GGCCTGACTGGCGCCCCCTCTTGGCTGGCTGAGGGGCCGCCAGTCAGGGGCCTGACTGCGCCCCTCCTGCTGGCTGAGGGGCCGCCAGTCAGGGGCCTGACTGGCGCCCCTCTCTGCCTGGCGGGGGGGGGGGGGGCAGACTGGCGCCCCTTCCCACCTGGCGGAGGCACAGACCGGTGCCCCTCTCGTCCTTGGTCATTTCCAAGAGGATTTCTGGGAGTTTTGCTGGTTTGTCATGGCACGTGCACACACATGCCCGTGTGTATTTGACGCGCTTTCGTCGTGCGTTTTTGCCCGTTTCACGTGCGTTTGACCCCATTTTCGGAGGGCGTGTGCATTTCACTTTTTCGGACCCATCCGAGTCGTACGCGACCTTTAGCGCGAGTCCGGACATTGAGTTTCGGCTGTCCGGGGCTGTCCGGGGTGCGCATTTCCGCTATTGGCGGGCTTTTTAAGCGTCATCCTCCGGCTCGTTCTGGGTGACGTCCGAACTCAAACCCATTTATCTCAGGTGTTCGAGTGGGGAGACCGGAGTTTCTTCCCAGCCTTTCGTGGATTTCCGGGCGAGTTTACCACCCGGGACTTGTTTGAATCCCGATATTTTTCGGGTTCAACACTCAGTCCTCCGTTCATACAAGTCGCCACATTACAAACTTGTAGAGGGTGACAGATACCACATAGAAAGGAAATCAAGACAACAAGCCCAATATGCAAATATTGTGCTATCAAACAAAGGCAGGAAGGCTTTTTCCTCTCCAGCCATTCAAATCCAATTGTAAACCCCTTTAGCCTGGCACCAAGCCATCAAGGAGGGGTGAAATTCAAATCCCAAAGTCAAACAATAAACACCATTCCAGAGCCCATTTAAAACCAAGTCCAGGGCTAAATCATACCCAAATCTCATACTCATATCCAAACCCAAATCCAAAATACCACAAAGGTGACCCAAGTCACCCAATATACCTCATATCCAAACACAAATTCAAAATACCACAAAGTGACCCAAGTCACCCAACATACTCATATTCAAACCCAAATCCACATCCAAATCCAAATTCCAAAACCAAATTCCAAATCCGAATTTCCAATCATTAGCCATATTCAAATCTCAAACCACATTTGAAACCATCACTCACTCCACAACCAAACCTTTAGCCATTCAGCCAGCCAAGTCAGCCGAGTCCTCGACGGCCTTGGTGAAGAAAAAAGAAAGAAACAAAAAAGGGGGTTAAAAATAGAGATACCCCGATGGACTCAAGTATATGACTCACTGTATGCTTGAGGGTAAAAAGATTAAAAAATCCAGCTGAGGTGAAAACCCGAGAGGGCGCTTCAGGCAAAAATGGATAACCCCTCAACGTGAAAACCTGAAAAGGGCGCGTTGGAAAAAGCTAAAGGGGGCCAGTCTTGGTGAAAACCCGAAAGGGCGCTAAGGCTGGTAATGTGAAAAAAAAAGGAAAAAAAAAAAAAAGAGAGACAGAAAAGGAAAGAAGGAATTTCCTTGTCCTTCATATTTATATTCACAAAGACATAAGTCACTCTGTTACATATTCATAAGGGGTGACAGATAGTCACACACTATTTACAAAAAAAAAAAAAAACAAATTAGGACAACGAGCCTAATACACAAAGGCTATGTTGAGAAGCAAAGCCAAGAGGGTGCCTTCTTCTGCAGCCGCTCTGCCTTCCTAGCTTTGGAAGATCCGGTCGGCGAGAGCCGCTTCTATCTCTAGCACGGAGGCCTCCCTCTTCGGGATCTTCAACTCCATCTCTGGCATCTTGAGCCTGACAAGATATGGCCTCGCCAAGCTCGCGTTCCATCCGAGCCATCCGCAGCTCTCGCGTCTTCTGACGTTTGCGCACTTCAGCAGCTTGGGGATCATCGGCTTCAGCATCGCTCTCCAGAGTCTCAAATCGCTGGGCCCAGGTCATCTCAACCTGACGAGTGTACACCCTGTTCCAAACATCGGTGATGAAATTCATCCAACGCTCCTGCTGGACTCCCATGCTAAAGGCGGATCCCGTATGTTGCTCCAGCGCCTCTCGAATAACTTCAATGGGCACCGGGTCTGTGGAGTCTACCAATGTCGTAATTCGGCCAACAAGGAATTCCCAGCAGCCATCATCAGCAAAATGCGGGGCTAGTTGCGTCCCTTCAGGCCATCTTATGCCATGCTCGGGGGGAGCACCAACCTCTAAGGTTGGAGAGTTCTCCTCGTCAAGATTCGACACAATGTCTGCCCCGGAAAAGAAATCAGCAGCAAAGAAAAAGGCTGTTAGCAAGACAAAGCTGATAAAATACCAAGTCAAAAATGCAAGGCATAAATCTCGGCTCTTCTCACCTGGGGGGGAATTTCGCCTTCCTCCTCAGCCTCAGATTCTGAAGGTTGAGCGAGATTGGATGGCCCAGGATGCGGATCTTGAAAGGAGCTGGGAAAATATGGCGAAGTTGCGTAAAATTGTTCCCCATCATATGGGAAGGTTGGAGGAACATAGGCAGCATCTGTCTGGTGAAGACCTCCGCCTCCACTTGTGGTATCGCCAACTTGAAAGGCGGATTGAGCTGGAAAGTCCAAAAACGGGCTCATTGAAATTCCCCACTCGGGATGGAGAAGTTCGCCCCTGAGACAGAATATGAATCTGTCGTTCCCCAGCCAAACAACTGATCACAGAATTCTGCCCCTTTTAAAAGCAAATACAGCAAGGGAGGAGGATTCGTCATAAAAAGAAATGTGTCATGTAAGACTATATACGAGCTTGAGAAAATCGGCTCACCAAAAGAAGTCGTCCCTACAGGAGGCTCCTCCACAGGTCTCGGGATATAGACCTCAACGGGGGCAGAAGAATACTCTCCTTCTGAAGCTCCCAGTTCAGATATGTGAATCCTGGGCAGTCAACATCGGCTTCTACCACCCCAGAAAATGCAAAATGAGAGGGAGCACCATCAGTCCCCTCTCCGGGCAAAGGATCTGCCATAGCCTGCAGAGTGCTCCCGTTTCCCTCTCTATGAAAAATAGAGGGACTTTCGGGCGGAGAACCACACTCATCTGGAAGGGGTGAGCCGGCACCCGCCTCGTCAGTTTCATCATCTAGTACAGAAAAGTATGAAGAAATCAAAATGAGAACTGATGATAAAAAAAAGAGAGGCGGGGGAATCTCAAAAAAGTATACCGCTCGAGGAGGCATATGCAACCTCTTTGGCCTTCTCAGCTCTCTATTAGTAGAGGAAGAAGGAGCGCCGGGGCGAGTCCCGTTGCCCCATCCCCGTTAATCCTCAAAACGGGAGTAGCTGGAAGACAAGGTCACCATATAAAAAAAAAAAGAAGAAAAAGAAAAAAAAAAAGAAAGAAGGGAAAGAGGTGGCTTACATGCTGACTCTGATAAAGGCTTTGGTACCAGCTGAAGGAAGGTGGTGCTACAACTTCCCCCACTCTCTTTATAATATCCTGAACATCTTGAAATGTCTTGGCATTTTCTAGCCGAGGGATATATTCTAGAGGCCCAATATTGCCAATTACATTAATAAGATGTCTTTCCCATCGTGTCCATCCGGGATGGCCGATGCTCTCTGGAGGTAGCTTTGTCGACAAAGGTACTGTAGGAGAGTGACCGCAGTCAGATAATAAATGATTCCACCAGCAATATGATGAAGAATCATCGTTGGCGACCGGCGCTTTCGTCCAGAACAGCTCTATGGATGCCAGGAGTGGTATCTCCCCCTGATAATAATACCTGTCATGTTCGGCTTTGGTATTATGTGACACACTGGCATCATAACGCCTCTTATATGAGGCTGCTATGCTGGAAAAGTGCCGGTTAAGATATGCCTCGTCAATGAAGACCGGGGACAAGCTGTACTGCACAAGCCGAGAGTCCTCCCTCTCCCTTATTTTGCCAGGGGAGAGTCGGAAAATACCGCTCCGGTCAAACCACCATCTGGCATAAAAAATATCCATATTCCCGTAATTCCTGGCGCAGAAGGGCACATGCTGAACCTGTTTCAGGACGACGGAAATAATTCCACCAACTTGTTGCCGTCATGTGAACATCATGGCCGCGTTGGAGTCGGAGTGACAATGGAATTCCGCAGGTGACGGGATAGATTGATCATACCCAAATTTCTGGCAAATCGCGAAGGATAATAAGGCTCAGTGATAAGAGTCGATCCCACGCGATACACCAATACTCCGGGCCGAATACAGCATAGCCAGTCCTGATACACAGATTGGCTGGGGCTATTGCTATTTGCTGAATAATATTGTGTCCCGTCGGAGGTCTGGGTGCAGAAAGGCCTGGTTCCCCGGGATGCATTGTCGAATTGAAGTAGCCCCTGCTCATTGTTCGGCAGAAAAGATAAACTGGATCTAGTACTCATCAGCTCCGTCAGCGGTCTCCAGCTGGACGATTCCGGAACATTAAAATTAATGGAGCTGAAGAGCGAGGCAAATCAATTGTCTGACACAGACTAGGCAGCAAGAGGCCGGCCCAAGCACTCAAGTAATGGGTGGGTAGCTGCACCTTCCGATCTCGGGGACTGGGATGTGAACCCAACGATCCCAGCCCGTGAAATTATTTTGCTAGTGCTGCAGGAGCCAAAGCAAGTTGACGGCCCTCTGCCAGAAGGCAAGCAGGATAAATAAGGCCTGGCCGAATATATTCTTCCTCGCCATGGGGAACCACAAAGCTGGACAGCCAGTAAACTAAGTAAGCGGCCAAATAAGTGGGGTCAGGTAGCCACCGAGAGTTCCAACCCATATCCTTCGGGGCACAATGAATCGTCCCCGGGAAGGCTTCTTCACCTCTAGCTGTTGATATTCTTCTAAACAGCGACCCTCAACTGAAAAGCCCTCGAAGAAGCAAAATGGCCCATTATAAAAATATCGAAGCCAGGCATTCTGACTGACTCTTATAGTTGAGGAAGATGAGGATGCTTTGTCTGTTTTCCCGACACGGGCTAGGTCCCGCCATACTTTTGTCAGGAAACGGAGGCTATATGGATAGAAATACTGGCCAGAGCCATTGCTGCGGTGGCTGTGCAAGTCATCCAATACAATTTCTTCATAAAAATGCCGAGATATTGGCAGGCCTGAAATTGGTGAAAACCCCATAAGTCAATGGAAGTTTCACCCTCAGCCGTCCCGAAGGTATTCCATCTGGGGCTAAATCTCTCCACCAAACTCGGAGAACACCTGTGTAACAGGGATAATCATATAAAGCTGCCTCAACAGCCCCATAGATGCCAGATTTCTTCAAAATCTCGCCATAATGGTGCAAAACACCGGTCAACCACTCTGTGGCCCCGTAACGAAAGATATGAGAAGATACAACTGACCAGTGGCCATACCAGCTGGGAGAAGTGAAATCAATAATCCGATCCAAAAGACATCGGATGTCATGACTTCCAGCGGCATACCGGGAATCACCTGGCATCAAATAAGTGCCGTTGATCTCCATCGCAGTTGTATGGCGATTCTGCAAGTTCCAGATAACAGGGGACAGCTTCCGTGACCGAGTGTAACAATCAAGGTCACGATTATAAGGGCCAAGGTTGTCAGCCGTCAGCATCCTCTTCAAAGGCATATACCCCAGAGGAAAACTGGGGTATGAAAAGGCACAGGTGCCCAGGAGGCTATCCCGGAACCTTAAAATGGCAAATTCCAGATACCTTCTCTCGGCTGAAATACAGGGATCATTCTCGGACATATTGGGTGGGATGAACCCCTGGATGAAGGAAAATAATTCCCTGTCAGATGGGAAATGGCTTGGATAGCCTCCTCTCCGCGTATAATGATAAGTCCCCTTTTGAAGACAAATGCGGGAGTAATCCACTGAGCCGTTTGGAGCAAGACCCTCAGGGTTAAAGGTTGCTACTACATTGTAACCACTATCCAGAGAAGCTAAATTGGCTTCAGTAATACGGGGCCTCGCCAGGGCAGGCATCATAATTCCTTCGGAACAACCCCGTCACGGGTCTTCTGGCTGTGGTTGTCCCGGGCCAAGTAATTTTTCTTGAAAGGCATGATGAAAGCCTGGGAAACCACAGGTAAAACAAAAAGGAAATTAGGAGAAGGAAAAGACACTAAATCCAGCTGAGCAGAAATCCGGGAATAAAAGCACTACAAAAATGCTCCGGAATGCAAAGCGAGGATTTACACGGGTCGCGTGTCGTCACTTTCAGTTCCAACACGTGTCCCGTGGGGGGCATTTGTTGACGGCAAAAGTGTGACACGTTTATTTCAGCGGAAATTACAAAATCCATCAGATGATGGTCCGGCGACTAGCCTAGTTGAAGCCTATTTTGGCGGACGACGGTTCGAGTCGCGGACATGATGAAAGGGGCGGTTGGGCCACGAAGATTAAATGTTGGTTATCAGCAAGCCTGGTTACAATACATTATCAGCAGCCTGCTCAGAGGCCAAAAACTTGTGATTTAAAATGACCCCAAGGTTTTAAGTTACAAACTTATTAGCGGGATCCTTCCCCAAAATCAGCAGGGGAGTTCCGACCCTTAAAATGGTGCCCGGAGTCCCGTAAAATGAAAGTACAAGGAGAACATGTCTCCGTCCAAGTACGAAGCACGAAAAATCCGGCAACACAAGGTCTATAGACCGAGTACGAAGGACAAGTACAAAGAACAAGCTTGAGGAAGAACTCCGAGGCTTGCAAAAGCACCCTCTGATCGGGCAGAACTCCGAGAAGTCGAGGCGAAGCACCAAGGAAACGGAGCCGGACTCCAGCAGCACCTCCGGCAGCACAAGGTCTATAGACCGAATACAAAGAACAAGCACAAAGAACAAGCACAAAGAACAAGCTCGAGGAAGAACTCCGAGCTTGCAAAGACACCCTCCGATCGGGCAGAACTCCGAGAAGTCGGGCGAAACTCCAAAGAAACAAGCAGGACTTCAGCAGCACCTCCGGGCTCCAACAAGTCCTGGAAATGAGGGTGTAGGGGGGTATTTATAGACAAAATCCCCCCTCTCCCCTCTCTTTCCATCGGTTAGGACCCCCTAACCGATGGTGACCTCATTATGAGGTCACCATCAGTTGGGGCACTCTCTCTCTCTCCTCTCCCACACATGTAGGGGACGAAACCCCTATAAATACCCCCCATATTCCAAAGGAAAGGGGGTGGAAAAATTTGCTCCGGCGAAGCCCTGTTGGGAAAATCCAGGAAAATAGAAAAAAGA
The DNA here is from genome assembly GCA_014218235.1 of Colocasia esculenta. Lineage (NCBI taxonomy): Eukaryota > Viridiplantae > Streptophyta > Magnoliopsida > Alismatales > Araceae > Colocasia > Colocasia esculenta. Next base: position 9,733 of record JACBKR010005677.1, on the reverse strand, counting down.
GCATTTGCTCATTCCCTCTCTCATTCTCAAATCCCTCCCGTCTGGTTGTGTGAAGGTACAAATCCCCTTCTTTAGCCCGATAGGCCAGGCGCGGAAAGGAGAGCGGTCGGCGTAATCGTCATCAGCATTCCTTCTTAATCTCCATCCCCCACATCGAGCAAGTCTCTGTGGGGTGATATTCCCGGGGTTTAAATGCCGTCCATATCGAGCGAGTCTCTATGGACACATGGTATTTAAATACCCATATTCTCCCCGCCCATCGAGCTAGTCTCTGGGATGATGGATTTTGTGCTTATATGTATATGTTTTCTTGAGGAGACTCTGCCCAAGCGGAGGTTCTGCCCAAGGACATATTCGTATATTCGCAAATTTGTGTTCTTATATATATGTTCTTAAGACGAAACTCTGCCCAAGCGGAGGTTCCGTCCATGAACACATATATAAGATCACAAATTTGTAATTATACAAATATGTTCCTTAGGGAGAATCTCGCCCGGCAAAATCTCTCTCAGGGGACGTATCCATGTAAATACAAACTCATGTATATGTATATGTTTCTTAGAGGAAACTCTGCCCAAGCGGAGGTTCTGTCCGAGAACATATTCGTATATTCACAAATTTAAGTTCTTATGTATATGTTTCTTAGAGGAAACTCTCCCCAAATGGAGACTCCCCTAAGAACATATCCATAAAATCACAAATTTGTGCCTATACGTATATGTCTCTTAGGAGGAATCTTGCCCGGACAAAGTTCCCTCTAAATTCATATCCGTATAATCACAAACTTCATGTTTATATAAATGTATTTCTTAGTGGAATCTCTGCCCAAATAGAGACTCTGCCCGAGAATATATCTATATAATCCAAATATGCCCCGTTTGTATATGTTTCTCAAAAAAAAAGGACTCCGTTCATACGGGGGGCTCCTTCTTATCGGATACTCTGCTCAAGTGGAGATATCATTTGAGAATATTTACAAAGTGCAAATTTGTGTTATACACATATATCTCTTTAAGGCAAAGTCCCTCCGGGTAAAGTTTCTCCCAAGAATACATGGATATAAGCATATGCCAATATGAAAATATCTCTACAAGGACACCCTGCCTAAGCAGGGACTCACCAAGACATATTGACATATTCAAAAGAAAAAAAATATATAAAAAAAAGGGATGTGATAATATACACACATCCAAAGAAAAAGGGAAGTGAGACAAGAACCGTGCTCAGATACCCTAAATCGGAGCACATATGCACCTCCACGAGAAATATACGTGGAAATGGACTTCGGACAAAAATCACAAATGGGACAAGGACTTCCATGGAGATACATCCATATGATCTCGGAAATGGACCCGCACAAGTACGAAATGAGGAGAAAAGAAACTCTACCTCAAACTCGGACTCTGCTCAGAAATGGCATTGTAAAAGAACTTATATAAAAATTTGCACAATCATCCTTCTAATATGGAAGAAGTTACTCTGGGTTATAACACCCCCAAGTTCTGAATCAAATCCACGGGCATATACCGTTCATAATGATAATCCCATGTTTTCCCAAAATAAAAATCCATAATCGACCTTTTACAAAAAGGAGAAAAAAAAAGACCTCAAATCGGTCCACGGGTATATACCCGCTCCCCTTTTCAAAAGAAATCAACTTTGGACTCCCAAAAAGGCAGTCATTTCAAAAATAAAATATCCAAAACAAAAGCATTTCAAAACAATCAAAAGAAAGGAAAAACATGTCATAATCAGGTTTTTCTAAGAAAAAGCATGTATATTTTTCTCGTCCTTTACTATGAAATGGTATTCGGGTTTAGACCGGTATCAAATAATACCAAGTGTCCTAACTCGATGTAAATATAACATCGATTCCGTCGATGGAGACAGAGGTCCAGTACATGCTACCCTAATCACCTGATGATAGAATAGACATGGGACTCAAGAAGTTCAGATAAAAAAACGGCGCACCCGTCCGTTCGCGGACACACCCGTCTGTTCGCGGACACACCCATCCGTTCGCGGACAACACCCGTCCTTTCACGGACAAACTCATCCTTGCCACGGACACCAAATTCTTCTTCCGCATTGCGCGGACTCTTTTTTTCTTCTGTTAGACAGGCTGGCACGCCCCCGCAAATACAAAATATAAAACAATAAATACATACTGCCAAATAAAATGAATGAACGCATATCCACCGCGATATTTCATTAAAAATTTTTTCCCCCGTGTCACAGCCGCGGTCAGCCCCCGCGGGTGCCGGTTTGGCCCCGTGCCAGCAGGGGGGGGGGGCCGCCGATCAGCCCCCGCGGGCGCCGATTCGGCCCGCCAGCGCAGGGGGCCGCCGGTTTGGCCCGCCAGCAGGGGGCTCGGTTCGGTCCCCCCCCGCGCCAGCTGGGGGGTCCGCCGGTCAGGCCCCCCCTGACTGGCGGCCCCTCCGCCAATCTCCCCGTCTCCAGCACCCTCGCCGGTTTTGTCCGTGAACGGACGGTTGTGTCCGTGAACGGACGGGTGTGTCCGCGAACGGACGGGTGCGCCGTTTTTTTATCTGAACTTCTTGAGTCCCATGTCTATTCTCATCAGGTGATTAGGGTAGCCTGTGCTGACCTCTGTCTCCATCGATCGAATCGATGTTACATTTACATCGAGTTAGGACACTTGGTATTATTTGATACCGTCTAAACCCGAATACCATTTCATAGTAAAGGACGAGAAAAATATACATGCTTTTTCTTGAAAAAATCCTGATTATGACATGTTTTTGTTTCTTTTGATTGTTTTGGAATGTTTTTGTTTTGGATGTTTTATTTTGAAATGACTACCTTTTTGGGAGTCCAAAATTTGATTTTTTTTTGAAAAGGGGAGCGGGTATATACCCGTGGACGATTTGAGGTCTTTTTTTTCTCCTTTTTACAAAAGGTTGTTATGGGTTTACATTTGGGAAACATGGAGATTATTATTGTGAATGGTGTATACCCGAATATTTTGATTCTGAACTTGGGGGTGTTATAACCCAGAGTAACACTTCGTATTAGAAGAGTGATTGTGCAAATTTTTATATGAGGTCTTTTGCAATGCCATTTCTGAGCAGAGTTCGAGTTCGAGGTAGAGTTTCTTTTCTCCTCATTTCGTATTTGTGCGGGTCCAATTTCCGGAGATCATATGGATGTATCTCCACGGAAGTCCTTGTCCCATTCGTGATTTTTGTCCGAAGTCCATTTCCACGGGTATATTCCTCGTGGAGGTGCATATGTGCTCCCATTTGGGGTATCTGAGCACGGTTCTTGTTTCACTTCCCTTTTTCTTTGGATGTGTGTATATTATCACAATCCCATTTTTTTATTTTTTGAATATGTGGATATGTCTTGGTGAGTCCCCACTTAGGCAGGGTGTCCTTGTAGAGATATTTCATGTTGGCATATGTTTATATCCATGTATTCTCGGGAGAAACTTTACCCGGAGGACTTTGCCTTAAAGAGAGATATGTGTATAAACACAATTTACACTTTGTAAATATATTCTCAAATGGCATCTCCACTTGAGCAGAGTATCCGATAAGAAGGGCCCCCCGTATGAACGGAGTCCCTTTTTTTTTTAGAAACATATACAAACGGGCATATTTGGGTTATAGAGATATATTCTCGAGCAGAGTCTCTATTTGGGCAGAGATTCCACTAAGAAATATATTTATATAACATGAAGTTTGTGATCTACGGATATGAATTAGAGGGAACTTTGTCCGGGTAAAATCCTCCTAAGAGACATATGCGTATAGGCACAAATTTGTGATTTTATGGATATGTTCTTAGGGGAGTCTCCATTTGGGCAGAGTTTCCTCTAAGAAACATATACATAAGAACATAAATTTGTGAATATACGAATATGTTCTCGGACAAAACCTCCGCTTGGCAGAGTTTCCTCTAAGAAACATATACATATAACACAAGTTTGTATTTACATGGATACGTCCCCTGAGAGAGATTTTTGCCCGGGTGAGATTCTCCCTAAGGAACATATTGTATAATTACAAATTTATGATCTTTATATATGTGTTCATAGACGGAACCTCCGCTTGGGCAAAGTTTCGTCTTAAGAAACATATATATAAGAACACAAATTTGCGAATATACGAATATGTCCTTGGGCAGAACCTCCGCATGGGCAGAGTCTCCTCAAGAAAACATATACATATAAGCACAAAATCCACCATCCCAGAGACTCGCTCGATGGGCGGGGAGAACATGGGTATTTAAATACCATGTGTCCATAGAGACTCGCTCGATATGGACGGCATTTAAACCCCGGAATATCACCCCACAGAGACTTGCTCGATGTGGGGGATGGAGATTAAGAAGGAATGCTGATGACGATTACGCCGACCGCTCTCCTTTCCGCGCCTGGCCTATCGCTAAAGAAGGGGATTTGTACCTTCACACACCGGACGGGAGGGATTTGAGAATGAGAGAGGGAATGAGCAAATGCTCTTTTTTCTATTTTCCTGGGATTTTCCCAACAGGCTTCGCCGGAGCAAATTTTTCCACCCCCTTCCTTTGGAATGGGGGGGGGGGGGGGGGGGGGGGGGGGGGTATTTATAGGGGTTTCGGCCCCTTACATGTGTGGGAGAGGAGAGAGAGAGAGTGCCCCAACCGATGGTGACCTCATGATGAGGTCACCATCAGTTGGGAGGTCACCATCAGTTAGGGGAGAGTCCCCCTTAACCGATGGTGACCTCATCATGAGGTCACCATCGGTTAGGGGCAACCGATGGTGACCTCATGCTTAGGTCACCATCGGTTAGGTCACCATCGGTTAGGGGGAGACCCCCCCTTAACCGATGGTGACCTCATTGTGAGGTCACCATCGGTTAGGGGGTCCTAACCGATGGAAGAGAGGGGAGAGGGGGGGATTTTGTCTATAAATACCCCCCCTACACCTCATTTCCAGGACTTGTTGGAGCCCGGAGGTGCTGCTGAAGTCCTGCTTGTTTTTTTGGAGTTTCGCCCGACTTCTCGGAGTTCTGCCCGATCGAGGGTGCCTTTGCAAGCCTCGGAGTTCTTCCTCGAGCTTGTTCTTTGTGCTTGTTCTTTGTATTCGGTCTATAGACCTTGTGCTGCCGGAGGTGCTGCTGGAGTCCGGCTCCGTTCCTTGGTGCTTCGCCCCGACTTCTCGGAGTTCTGCCCGATCAGAGGGTGCTTTTGCAAGCCTCGGAGTTCTTCCTCGAGCTTGTTCTTTGTACTTGTCCTTCATACTCGGTCTATAGACCTTGTGCTGCCGGATTTTTCCGTGCTTCGTACTTTGGACGGAGACATGTTCTCCTTGTACTTTCATTTTAACCGGGACTCCGGGCACCATTTTAAGGGCCGGAACTCCCCTGCTGAATTTGGGGAAGGATCCCGCTAATAAGTTTGTAACTTAAATACCTTGGGGTCATTTTAAATCACAACTTTTTGGCCTCTGAGCAAGCTGCTGATAATGTATTGTAACCAGGCCTGTTGATAACCAAATTTAATTTTCGTGGCCCAACGGCCCCTTTCATCATGTCCACGACTCGAACCGTCGTCTGCCAAAATAGGCTTCAACTAGGCTAGTCGCCGGACCATCATCTGATGGATTTGTAATTTCCGCTGAAATAAATGTCACACTTTTGCCGTTCAACAAATGCCCCCCACGGGACAGGTGTCGGAACTGAAAGTGACGACACGCGCCCGTGTAAATCCTTGCTTTGCATTCTGGAGCATTTTTGTATGCTTTTGTTCCCGGATTTCTGCTCGGCTGGATTTGATGCCTTTTCCTTCTTCTTCTGATTTTCTTTTTGTTTTGCCTGTGCCTTTCTAGGCTTTCATCATGCCTCTCTTTTTCTTTATCATCAGTTCTCATATTGACTTTTTCCGTACTTTTATGCACTAGATGATGAAACTGATGAGGCGGGCGCCAGTTCCCACCCCTTTCAGATGAGTGTGGTTTTCCGCCCGAAAGTCCCTCTCTTCTTCATGGCGAGGGAAACGGGAGCACTCTACAGGTTATGGCAGATCCTCTGCCCGAAGAGGGGACTGATGGTGTTCCCTCTCATTTTGCATTTTCTGGGGGTTGTAGAAGCGATGTTGACTGCCCAGGATTCACATATGCTGAACTGGGAGCCTCAGAAGGAGAGTATTTTCTGCCCCCGTTGAGGTCTATATCCCGAGACCTGTGGAGGAGCCTCCTGTAAGGACAACTTCTTTTGGTGAGCCGATTTTCTCAAGCTCGTATATAGTTTTTCATGACATATTTCTTTTTATGACGAATCCTCCTCCCTTGCTGTATTTGCTTTTAAAAGGGGCAGAATTCTGTGATCAATTGTTTGGCTGGGGAACGACAGATTCATATTCTGTCTCAGGGGCGAACTTCTCCATCCCGAGTTGGGGAATTTCAATGAGCCCGTTTCTGGACTTTCCAGCTCAATCCGCCTTTCAGTGGGCGATACCACAAGTGGAGGCGGAGGTCTTCACCAGCAGATGCTGCCTATGTTCTCCAACCTTCCCATATGACGGGGAACAATTTTATGCCACTTCGCCATATTTTCCCAGCTCCTTTCAAGATCCGCATCCTGGACCATCCAATCTCGCTCAACCTTCAGAATCTGAGGCTGAGGAGGAAGGCGAAATTCCCGCCCAGGTGAGAAGAGCCGAGCTTTTTGTCTTGCATTTTTGACTTGGTGTTTTATCACTTTGTCTTGCTAATAGTCTTTTTCTTTGCTGCTGATTTCTTTTCTTGGGCAGATACTGTGCCAAATCTTGACGAGGAGAACTCTCCGCCTTGGAGGTTGGTGCTCCCCCCGAGCATGGTATAAGATGGCCTGAAGGGACGCAACCAGCCCCGCATTTGCTGATGATGGCTGCTGGGAATTCCTTGTTGGCCGAATAACGGCATGGTAGATTCCACAGACCCGCGCCCATTGAAGTATTCGAGAGGCGCTGGAGCAACATACGGGATCCGCCTTCAGCATGGGAGTCCAGCAGGAGCGTTGGATGAATTTCATCACCGATGTTTGGAACAGGGTGTACACCCGTCAGGTTGAGACGACCTGGGCCCAGCGATTTGAAGCTCTGGAGAGCGATGCTGAAGCCGATGATCCCCAGGCTGCTGAAGTGCGCAAGCGTCAGAAGACGCGAGAGCTGCGGATGGCTCGGCTGGAACGCGAGCTTGGCGAGGCAATATCTTGTCAGGCCGAAGATGCCAGAGATGAAGCTGAGGGTCCCGAAGAGGGAGGCCTCCAAGCTAGAGATAGAAACGGCTCTCGCCGGCCTGGACTTCCAAAGCGTAGGAAGGCAGAGCGGCTGCAGAAGAAGGCACCCTCTTGGCTTTGCTCCTCAACATAACCTTTGTGTATTAGGCTCGTTGTCCTGATTTGTGTGTTTTTTTTTTTTGTAAATAGTGTGTGACTATCTGTCACCCCTTATGAATATGTAGCAGAGTGACTTATGACTTTATGAATATAATATGAAGGACAAGGAAATTCCTTCTTTCATTTTCTGTCTCTTCTTTTTTTTCCTCTTTTTTTTTGACATTACCAGTCTTAGCGTCATTCGGGTTTTCACAAGACCGGCCCCCTTTAACTTTTTCCAACGCGCCCTTTTCGGGTTTCACGTTGAGGGGTTATCCATTTTTGTCTGAAGCGCCCTTTTCGGGTTTTCACCTCAGCTGGATTTTTTGATCCTTTTACCCTCAAGCATACAGTGGGCCTCTACTTAAGCCATCAGGGTATCTCTATTTTTAACCCCCTTTTTTGTTTTTCTTTCTTTTTTTTTTCTATGCCAAGGCCGTCGAGGACTCAACTGACTTGGATGGCTGAATGGCCAAAGGTTTGGTTGTGGAGTGAGTGTGGTTCAAATGTGGTTTGAGATTTGAATATGGCCAATGATTAGAAATTCGGATTTGGAATTGGTTTTGGAATTTGGATTTGGATGTGGATTTGGGTTTGAATATGAGGTATGTTGGATGACTTGGGTTACCTTTGCGGTATTTTGGATTTGGGTTTGGATGTGGATATGTTGGGTGATTTGCGTCACCTTTGTGGTATTTTGGATTTGGGTTTGAATATGAGTATGTGTGGATGTGTTTATCATTTGGCTTTGGGATTTGAATTTCACCCCCCTTCTTTGATGGCTTGGTGGGGCCCGGGCTAAGGTTTACAATTGGATTTGAATGGCTGGAGAGGAAAAAGCCTTCCTGCCTTGTTTGATAGCACAATATTTGCATATTGGGCTTGTTGTCTTGATTTCCTTTCTATGTGGTATCTGTCACCCTCTACAAGTTTGTATGTGGGCGACTTGTATGAATGGAGGATGAGAAATCCTCTTTTTCATCATTTCATTCCCTTTTTTTTTTTGTCACATTACCAGCCTTAACGCCCTTTCGGGTTTTCACCAAGACTGGCCCCCTTTAGCTTTTTCCAACGCGCCTTTCGGTTTTCACGTTGAGGGGTTATCCATTTTTTGCCTGAAGCGCCCCTTCCGGGTTTTCGCCTCAGCTGGATTTTTTGATCTTTTACCCTTAAGCACACAAGGAATCGTATACTTACGTCCATCGGGGTATCTCTATTTTTAACCCCCTTTTCTCTTCTTTTTTTTTTTTGAAGATTTGACTGGCTCGGATAATCAAAAGGGTGAAGGTCTGGTTCTAAAACCGGTAGTGAACTGGGATGGGATGGTTGGTGAGCTAGGATGGGATGGATGGTGATGGCTTCTGAGCGTGAAGATTTTTGGGTATTGTTATGGGCTTTAGCATGGAGTTTGGATTTGGATTGGGGTTTAGGTTATTTCAGTTTGGTTTTGGTTTTGGATTTTGACATAGCCTATCTTTATGGTTGTTGGCTATGATTTTGGTATTGGATTGGCATAACCTACCTTTTTGGTTTGTTGGCTATGGTTTTGGTATTGGGAATTGACACAGCCTACCTTTTTTTTGGTTTGTTGGCTATGGCTTTTGATTGGTTTGTGTTTGATATAAGCCTACCTTTGTGGTTTGTGGCTATAGTTTTGGTATTTGGTTTGCATAGCCTACCTTTTTGGTTTTGTGCTATGGTTTTGGTATTTGGATTGGATATAGCCTACCTTTTTGGTTTGCTGGCTATGGTTTTGGTATGTTTTGACATAGCCTACCTTTTGTGTTTGCTGGCTATGGCTTGGGTAATGGTTTTTGACATAGCCTACCTTTTTGGTTTGCTGGCTATGGTTTGGGTATGGTTTTTGACATAGCCTACCTTTTTGGTTTGCTGGCTATGGTTTTGGTATGGTTTTGACATAGCCTACCTTTTTGGTTTGCTGGCTATAGTTTTGGTATGGTTTTTGACATAGCCTACCTTTTTGGTTGCTGGCTATGGTTTTGGTATGGTTTTGACATAGCCTACCTTTTTGGTTTGCTGGCTATGGTTTTGGTATTTGATTTGACATAGTCTACTGTTTGGTTTGCTGGCTAGGGTTTGGTATGGTTTTGACATAGCCTACCTTTTTGGTTTGCTGGCTGTGGTTTTGGTATGGTTTTTGACATAGCCTACTTTTTGGTTTGCTGGCTATGGTTTTGTTATTTGGATTGACATAGCCTACCTTTTGCTTGCTGGCTATGTTTTTTGGTATTTGGATTTGATATAGCCTACCTTTTTGGTTTGCTGGCTATGGTTTTGGTATGGTTTTTGATATAGCCTACCTTTTCGGTTTGCTGGCATGGTTTTTTTTGGTTGGTTTTGACATAGCC